>APFE031306032.1:117988-195257 GCA_000404065.3 Pinus taeda
AGATATGCACCTAAAATTTACTAAGCAAAAACAGATTTATAGAGGTGAAAAAAATACCTCCAGGCACAAACTGCCTCATCAAGCTTGCTCCAAGAATCAGCTCCTCAATGCTGCTCCAAATGGCTGCCCAAGAAGCTCCTCACTCCAGCTACAATGCTCCTCCAAGACTCCTCACTGCTGCTCCAAAAACAAGCTCAAGAACTGCTCACTAACTCTCAAAGAAAACTCTCACTCAAATGCATAAGATTGTTGTGAGAGAATGAGAGCACTTGAGTGTGTTAAATAGGGTTTGGGAGGGGGAAATGGACCCCAAATGACATTTAGCAAATTCATATTACACCTTGGAGTCCAAACCAATCAAAAAACACCTTAAAAATCCATTAAAAAAATATTAAATCGTTGTTTAACGTGTTCTGGGCCGGCTTTTTGTGACTCGGCCGAGTCATAACGGAAACGGCCAAGCCGAGTCATGGCTGACTCAGCCAACTCAGTCGTTCCAAAGGCCGAGTCATTGCTGAGGGTATTGGCTCGGATCAACTCGGCCATTTCGGTATCGAAACGGTTGTTTTTTAAAACAATGGGTAGAACTAGGACTTTATGATAGTTTTGAAATCCTATGACTTAGTCATCAAAAGATCCCCCTCATGCCTCAAGGTTTTTGTATGGCTTTCCCACCAAGTCAGGGCATGATCCTCTAGTTCCAAATGGACGAAAGAAATATTTTGTTCTTCCTCTATGTGATGAATGCAAAAATAAACTTCTAACTATTGCAACCAGTGATTTAATTTCAATGTGTCAATCTCACCTTGATATGGCTTGATGTTGATCTTCGCTTCCATCTTGAACAAGAACTATCGATGGTTCATGGAACTCAAATCAGGTAGTTCTTTTTCGGGCTATCTCTTAGCCTCCTTCACTAGTTCTTCTCGATCCCCCGACTTTCCCTTTGTTCTGACCTCTAAGTTGGAATCTCCATCTTCTCTAATTCCAATCTTGTTCATCGAAGCCACTATAAGGGTTCATATCATTGTTGATTTTTTAACCTGCCCTTGCAACCTTGAGAACCTCTCCTTGCAGAATCTCAAGGGTTATTAATAGATTCGTCGACCATGGGTGGGGTTTTATGACTTTTTGCTTAAATCGATCCAGATCCCTTGCAACTTCTTACAAAATACCCAAAGACACCTGCAATGATACCAATATGATTCATAAATTATTGTGGATATTCCACTAGACAATTCATCACAACATATATAATAAAGAAATTTATTGAACTCCAAAAACTATACTATGAGGGTTATTTTTTCCTCATATTTATGGAATTATTGAGTTATTTTTTACTACATATGCAAACAAAATATAAATATGCAAAAAATAGAGAACAAACAAAACAATCACTCACAAAACCACAATAACACAAGATATGACCTAGAAAACTCATTTGAGAGAAAACCTTGTTGAAAGGTGAGGCTACTCTTCTCTCTCTTTTTTTGAATAGAAATGGATGCACTTACAAAGGAGTGAGACCTCTAGCCCGTGGACTACAACAAAACACAAACCCTCTCTGTTTTCTCTCTCTCTTTCTCTATCCACTCTTGACTACTTTGTTCATCTATGGAACAAAATACACTCGAATAGAATAAAACCCCTTTTTCTCCTTGTGGTCTAATTATTACACAACCCGATAGCCTACTAGTGATTAAGTTTCACTCCTTCAACTCTTAACTATAGTTACAATAATATCCCTTCTATCTTCATCATTTTCACTTGGCCAATCCCTTTTCCATGAATAATGGGGCTAACATGACATCCTTGAAGCATGGTGGTCAAAACACGAAGGTCAACT
Organism: Pinus taeda; assembly: GCA_000404065.3. Taxonomy (NCBI): domain Eukaryota; kingdom Viridiplantae; phylum Streptophyta; class Pinopsida; order Pinales; family Pinaceae; genus Pinus; species Pinus taeda. The sequence continues at coordinate 119,835 of APFE031306032.1, forward strand.
TCCAAGTGGCATAACTTTTGTATACAGACATTGTTTGAGGCCTTTCTTGTACCATTGGAAAGGTATTTCAATGTAGAAGAACACCAAGGGGTCTAGCACAAGAGAGAGTTTTTGGATCCCAAAAAACTTCTGGATATGCCTCAAACTACCTCTAGAAGATTTAAAACCCCAATTCGCCAAATTGGGACCCATTGATAAAATGGTCCTATGATTTGATTCCTCCTATTTTTCCACTCTAAAGCATGAAGATGGATGACAATAATATAATGATCCAATCCAGATCAATACTAGCTCTTCACTATTAACCTCTTCTCCAACTACTACAAGTTGATCACAGAGTTTGGTAATCATTATCAATAACTAGTTATAGTATTTGTCTTGATCATCTAGGTGACTTTGAGTTTATTCCTCAAAAGTGTCTTCCAACCCCTTTCTCATTCTAATATAGAGTGACTAGAGAATCAAGCATCTCCTTACATGTGTTTGTTCTAACAATGTGAGAAATTAGGTGATCCTCACCAATTTCAACGATGACTCACTTCCCCTTGGACATCTTCTTGTTGTATTCCGCCAATAAAGCAACATCTATAGGAAGTGTAACCTTCTTCTCCACAAGATGCCAAAGCTCATGCTCCTCCAAAAGCATCTAAGCCAGACACTTCCATGGAATGAGTTTGGAAGGGGCTTCTAATCTATCTTCGAATTAGAGACTAAAGGTAGTCATAGCACTACTTTTGTAACATGCTACTAGAAAAAACATATCAAAAACCTAAAACCTTCTAACATGTCCAGATCCCAAGTAGACACCCTATTATCCCTCAGAAGGTAAGGAGATGTTTGATTCTCTAGTCACTCAGAAAGAGGGTCGATATTGGCCTCAAATCAAGCTAGTACTTGCCCTCAGTCAAGCCTCAGATAGCCCGAAAATTTTCTCAAGAGAAGCCTCAGAGTAGGCCTCAGTTGACCTCAGATAGGGCCTCGGAACAAGGCTATGATTATGTCACAAAACTCGTCCTTTTAGTGAAAGAAGAATTTAAGTCTACCTCAATTGTGTCCTTTAAATAACCCTGATCAGCGAGCTTTGCTTCAATATTGTGCAATGAAATCAACTAAGTCAGCGTATCAAAGTTTAGATGTCAGATCAAAACTAATATCAAACTCATTGATATCACATATTCTTTGGACTAGGTGACCGATAGAGCTCATATCCAAATATCAAGTTACAACAACTTTATATTTTCCAAGCACTATCCAATCAAACTTTATCAAGCCATACTCATGATCATAGCATAAACCATTTCTGCTACTAAATATGAATGGATGCATCAGGGACAAGTCATATGAGTTTCATTCATATAAGTTTTATCAATTGAGAGTGAGATTGTTGCATATTCAATCACAATTGTTTATACTTCAACCGATGTGTCAAAGCTAATGATGTCAACAAAAAATACCAATATAAGTCACTGAAAGTCACTATGCCCATAGAGCATTGTTATCAAGGCAAATCATCAGTAGTCAAATCAAATCATTAGTCATTAGGTCAAATCCCAAATTTATTATCACAATGAGATCTACAACCCAAAACATATCTTAACATCAAGTCAAAGTTCTAGATCATTATCAAGCATTATGTCAAAACTCCAAACACTGCTTTTCTATATCAATCAGCCAAATCTAGTTAAACCCTTGCAACTGTTATCAAATATTGTCATACAGAGGCCTCAATGGTTAAGTCATAATGACATATTGAGATGCATATCCCGGTCACCTGCAAACACAAGTTTAGTCAAGATATTCACATTCTCTATAGTAAGTCAAACATTCAAACTTCCTTGCTCATAAGACATTCTAATGTCTGCTCCATATCTGTAACACTGTCATATTGTTTGTGCATTCCTGATTTTATGGATAAGACTTTAGCTTTGTGACCTTCAGGCATAACCGCACCCATAGACTTTCTTCCATGTGGTTAAGAGGCTATAACTACACCCTCAAGCTTGCTTTTGTGCAGTTGAGGCTTAAAGTAAGGAAACCTCTCTCTTCTTAGACCAAAACTTGCTACAGACCAACAATATCAGACATTTGTTTATTCATGACCATAAATCATGCTTCAACAGTAAAGAATCTTTTATACATATAATGCAAATGATAATGGGATCTTATGGATAGTTTCTCCCTCTTAATGAGTAGCCCCTTCAGTAATTAATATTCAAGTCATCAACTTGTCTATAATATTGTCATGCATCAACAGAACTATTAGATCATGGAATTGAACTATATCAGGTTCTAAAACATATATCCATGTCAGTAGCAGCTACTTCATCATCCTATATGAACATAGCATCAAGCTCTCATCAAAAGTTAGAGTCTTATGCTTAAGGCAGCAGATAGGTGTAACATCATACTTCAAGGATCATGAACACAACAGTTCTATCATCAAGTCAGGTCATTCAATTTCACCATATGTCATAATTACTAAGCTCATCAAAACCTAACCACGGTTAACAAGGAGATCGTGAATATCAATCTCATTGTTACACTTCTATCATCATGGTTATCATGCTTATTACAAGCATTATCGATAGTGTCAAACTACCATATATAAGGATCAATGTGGAAGCCTTCTTTATGAGACCAAGGTATCCAAAATAGATGTTAGCCAAACATAAAGTATATCAATATATCATAAATCAATACTTCTAAGTAGCTTCATAGAATCAAGAAATTCATCATGCCTTAGAAGTAAGATACTAGTTCAATACCAAGTGCACCATTTCATCATGAGAACCATGAATCCAAATCACTTTCATATGTATGTATGAGCCATTTGTGAAGGGGACATTCTCATCAAACCTTAGGGCTTACCTTTCCATTCAATATTACAGTTGAAACATAACATTATATTGAAAAAGAAATTAACTCAGAAAAATATATAAAGCACACATAATAACCAGACACACAATATTGGCGGAAAAACGCTGAAGCCTCATGCTTCTCTCTCACTTTCATTCATCAAAAAAATTGAATATAGTGTTACAAATAAATAGATGAGAGACAGTGTTCTCAAGATAGTGCGTGCTATCTTAGACACTTTTGGTTGAGATAATTTCTCCTTTGGTTGAGATAATTTCTCACCAGACACACACCAATATAGGAGTTACCTAAACTAACTCCTATCTTAGAGGAACAACCCAAGAGTTAGGCACAAATTCCTAACTTGGAATATTTAATTAATTTATTTATTTTTGGATTTATTATTGTTTTATGAGAGAGTCTAACATTCCCCCCCTCAATGATAAATCCAAAAATAAGAACGAGAACCATCTTCCAAGTTCTCATGTTGATCCTCAAAAACATTGCCTGAAAAAACCGCCAAATCTGGATGCTGAAGAAACTGCAATATGAAGAGACTAAGTCAGCTGCATGACTGATTCATCTCAGAAGGACGCTTGACAACTCCATCATGTGCCAAGCCGCAAAAGGATCCAACTGTCCTTTGCTTGAAAACAGCATCCGGTGTCCACTGACACAATTTGATGAATGCCCACTGGCATATTTGCTGATGATAATCGCCCACTGGCTGAAGATGTCGAAAAACAACTCAATGTTGCTTTTGCTATGATGAAAGCTGCTCACTACTGCTTTGTTGTTGGTCGCTCAGGCTCGCTTGTCGCAGATGTCGTGCTTTGAACTGTTTCACTTGATTTTATTACTTGCTTGACAGGCTCGCTTGCTATGGGACTTGAATGGCACGCTTGCTTGATTTGTTGCTTATTGCACTTGCTGGGAACACTTGCTAGAGTTATAGAACTTGCTTGCTTAAACTCTGGAATTCACGCTCGTTTGATGACGATCGCGTTTGTTTAAGCGCTTACTTGACTTACTTGATGACTTTACGCTCACTTGAAGGAATAGCCACGCTCGCTTGATGTCGATCTCAACTTGCTTGTTTGGTGTTAGAGTTGATGGTTGTTGCAATGAACTTCACTCTGGCTCGTTTGAAAGTTTGAACTTTATACTGTATTGACTCAAATTGCTTGACTGAATACTCACGCTCGCTTGCAGGAGATGTGAACTTGTTGCTTGTTTGCTTTAGAGTTAATATTCGTGCATTCGCTTGATTTTGCTTAAAGGAAGGGTGTCGAACACTGTCGAAAATGCACCCAAAAAAGCTTACAATGATTTCAAAGATTCACTACAATGAATTCAATTTGACTCAATTCAAGACTTGGGTGTCGGTTTCAACAGAGAATGCACCCTTACAATTCAATGTGATTTGAGTTTGATTACAAGTTCAACAATGTTGATGTAAACTGTGCGTTGAAACGTTGAAGTTTACAGATTCATTAACTTGAATGTAGTGATGTAGACTTTGCTTTGAAATACTGGAGTTTGCAGATTCATGAACTTGATTGTATTGAGTGAATTTGTTTGTTGAGATAGAATGCCAATGTTGAAAACTTTGATGAGTTGTTGTATGTGTGATCTTGATTATCCTTCCTTGAAGCTATTTTGTTACAAGTGTTGTGCTTGCTTTATGTATGCGATATTAAATGAAATTATTGATGTGTCACAACTAGACACAGATCAAAAAGCAAAAACATGAAGCCATAAAACACATGCGCCATCAAACACACACAGTGTACCTTAGATCCCCTTATTCAATTTCGGGCGGATCTAGGACACAATCACCACAAATAATATGTCTTTATTGAGTATTGAGATCATCAACCTTTCATCTTTTACAACATTTCCATGAAAGCGTTCTCAAACAATGAGAATTTGACACTCACAAATTTGGAAGAAAATGCGTTCAAAAACCTGACTCAACCTCCTATATCAATGAGCTCTCTTTTGAAAAATCTATCACTTCAAAGATTTCAAAAATTAAAGCAGCCTTATACAATAATCCTCTTTCCTATTCACTCCTTATATCTCCCAAAATTATCCACCACTTATCACTCCATTACGAAAACATCCCTTAAAAGAATTTCATGAATTCCCTTTTAAAGAAGTGAATTAAAAAGTGAACTTTATGGATTCACTTTAAAAATGAAAGATCTCCTTTAACAAAGTCAAATCGCATTTTTTTTTTAAATTTCATGTGGAGAAGTTATGTAGAACAACATAAAAAAAAATCAACGCACATCATTTTGGTCGTTTTGCGTGGAGAAAAAAATTACCAATTTGAAATTGTAAGTGAAGACTGCCCTTTAACCTGGCTCAACGCACTGAAAACCTCCGAGCTGGCTCAATGCAAAAACAAACGCTTAGGACACTACAGTAGCCACACCAAGAGCAGAACTCGGCTTCATGCTTTCACACCTTGGCTAGTCCTCATGTGATTCTCAGGCTATAAAGAACTTTGTGCAAAATGATGGTCGATATTTTTGGAATTTTGTTTCGCTAGTTGGCTCCACATGCTTCACGCATTGGGTGTGCCTTCGTGTTTCTGCACAGAAATATCTATATCTGCAAAGTGTTGAGTTGCCAGATCACCAATCGCCAATTGAGATAGCACAATTGAAGGTTATAAGAGAAGCACAGTATCTCTATATCACTCACGGCTAATATCCTTCTGGCAAGCTAGATGAAAAAGAATCTCGAACTTTCTGAGCATAGCAGATCCACCATGCTTCGGCTCAGCTTCCTTCAAATGATTGATCTGTGTCAGAAACATATTTGTTTGCTGTAGGTACATGCTCAAACTGAAACGAAGAAATCATGGGTCTTTTACTCAGAGATGTCGAATATTTAAAGCAATGGGAGTTCAACTACACTTGTTTGGGGTGCTACTCCTCAGCCTTGATGCGATCATCGAAAAAACACTGTCAGAATCTTCGTAGTCAAATCTTCAAGGAAAAAAAACAAATAGAAGTGTTTCCTATCCTTCTCGTTAGCAATGGAAACCTCGAGCCTCGACCATTAATGATGAATTTGGACTGCTCTCAAAGCGACCGTTTGAATGATTTCGAAGGAAAAATGATGACAACGAATTTCTTGATGGCAACACCAAGCAACGATGGGATTTTTCTATCAAGCCGACTTACAAGGTTGATTATCTCAAGGTTGGTGACCAGGCAGCAGAGGCTTTGCAGGTTTTCCAATGGTGGAAAAAAAACCAGTTGGGCTACAGAGTAAAGGAACACTATTGCACTCCATTCATTCGCATTTTGCGCAAAGCCCGAATGCCATTGCAACAAGGGAAGCCAATCCACGTTGTACGCCGTCGGGCTTGATCATGATGAAAGACTGCTCCATGATGAAGCTGCTGAGTTAAAACAGCAAGCAAATACTAGGGTTTCTCGACATGGCCAAGGACACAGTTCACACTAACGCGCAGTTTGAAGGCTTCAACTTGCATCAGGTTCTGTGAAACCTATGCATATATAACTTGCAAATTCAAACAGGCATCTAACCAAGCTCTGATACCACATATTGAAAAAGAAATTAACTCAGAAAAATATATAAAGCACACATAATAACCAGACACACAATATTGGCGGAAAAAGGCTGAAGCCTCATGCTTCTCTCTCACTCTCATTATTATTGAAAAAATTGAATATAGTGTTACAAATAAATAGATGAGAGACAGTGTTCTCAAGATAGTGCGTGCTATCTTAAACACTTTTGGTTGAGATAATTTCTCCTTTGGTTGAGATAATTTCTCACCAGACACACACCAATATAGGAGTTACCTAAACTAACTCCTATCTTAGAGGAACAACCCAAGAGATAGGCACAAATTCCTAACTTGGAATATTTAATTAATTTATTTATTTTTGGATTTATTATTGTTTTATGAGAGAGTCTAACACATTAAAACGATACACCATACATACCTTGTAGTATTCAGATACCTGTGCACCTTCTTATTTGACATTGGCAGCAAGAGCACTTTGTGGACTTCTTTGTTATGGACAACTATAGCTCTTCTCTTCCTACACTAGACATCTTTTCCCGCATCTCAAATGATCTTCAAGAAGGATCCACTTATCATATCTCATCAAGAAGTTAGAGGTATCCAAATACTCACATATACATGCAAGAAGTATAAGTAATAATCAAGACAATAATCAAATCAATAAGTCTAAACAAAAGTAAAGACATAAAGGAGCATCATAAATTGGAGAGTACTTATCTTTAATGAGAGGTGATCATCTCCCTCTTAAACTAGCCTTCAGGAGCCATCACTATCCATTGTCCACTTGTTGCCTTCAATATATATTCATCAACTTCATCAGCAACCAAGCCTAATAGAAACTATCCCATCTAGGGCCTCATCAAATATGTCACAAGTGCTTGAGCATCTTCACATTGACCATCCTAGGGTTTCTAGATTTCATATCTCAAATCTTTGCCATAAACTGGCGTTTCTCTCAAACCCTCACCTCATAATATACACCAAACTGTAATAGCCAAATTGCTTAGGGTTTCCTTCAAACCCTAGAATGTTGTACATTGGAAAAACCAACGCTCCTCGTGTTTTTCGCGACATGCACTAACCGCCTCTCGTGGATCTTTATCTCTAGTGATGCGATCGTTGACTAACACCTACCGGTTTTGGTCTAACAGCAATCGTGATTCCCAACAATTGGTATCAGAGCGTAGGTCACGAGTTCGATACACACCCAACGTGCGTTGTTGGGCGGGGGAGATTGTTGGACATTGGATAAACCAATGCTCCCTGTGTGTTTCGCAACATGGACTAATCGCCTCTCATGGATCTTTATCTCTAGCGATGCAATCGTTGACTAACACCTGTGGGCTTTGGTCTAACGACAATAATGATTCTCAACAGAATTCTTTTAGGTCTCCTCCATTTTCTCATGCTTCCATCAAAGGTGTCTTCATAGAGGTTATCTTCAATAACTTTTCTTCAGGCTGGCTCTGATCCCATGCTAATTTTTTTGAAAGCTATATTGTTCTTTGCTTTGATAATTGCATTTTATCATTTCCATATTATTTTCACCCAATGTTTTAAAAAACGGCCTGCTCGGCCAAGTCCTTATCAACCCGGTTGGGTTACGTATAGCGGCCAGTGAACCCAAAAAAAAGGCTTTTTTAATTTTTTTATTTTTGGGGACTCCCTAGGCTTCCCTGTCTGACTCTGATCCCTAGTATTAATATGCTATTCATGGTAATGTTAAATTCTTAAAGTAAAAGTGACATTCTCCTTAATCTTCATTTTCATCCTTTTACTTAAATTTTTAACATTACCATGAAATGACTCAGGATGTTTGAGAGTGGTTCCAGCCTCATTGGATTTCATATGGAGAAAGTAGAATTTTAGATTTCATTCAAAATCCAGCAGACTTCTCAGTTTTTCAAGATTTCAAGATTGGGGGATTGCAATGTTTCCATTGAATTTTGTCATGTATTAGGGTATGGAACTCGTATTTAATCAAGAGCACCAACCCCTCTATGTACCTTGATGTTAGTGACATTCGTCGTCGAACTCCTCTGGGATTCGCTCACAAACCGGGAGCTTCTGAAAATGTCGTTCCCGCTCCCACTTTCGCTCTCGCTCCCAAGTAACACTGAGCCAGATGATGTTGGCAACTCTAGCAGTAGCCAGTAGTATTGGTCACGGACTTTTGTTGTAGAGGCCATTTCTAGCCTCCTTGGTTATGTGTTTTTGTTTTGATCTCTATATCATCATCGTGTATGTATTGGACAGTGCACTAGGTGCCATTGTGATATAATGGATATATTCATGAGCCTACTTTGATCATATGTTGTGTTATATCTATATTCTAATGCTGTGTGTTTGGAAACATGAATGAAAATCTTTAAATTATGTGTTTTTTATAAAAAATAAATATTTAATGTATTTTTTACAACGACCGAGTCATTGAAATCGAGTCGGCCGAGTCAGAGTCGGAGTCGACCCTCGGCCGAGTCAGAGTCAGAGTCGGAGTTTTAAAGCATTGTTTTCACCCCATGACATCATAGCATTATTCATATTTACATCATTATCCAGCAACATATGCAACGATATAGAAAGAATAATATCATCATCAATGCAATGGAACATAAAGGAACAATGGAAGAAAAGCATTCACACATAGGGAGCCCAGGATTGGTCGAGGACCAAGGCAAAATCCACTATGGGGAAAACCCTTTCAGCAAAAGATAGTACAATGATCCATATCTTCATCCATACAACTATCCAGCAAAATCAACTAAACAACATCCATGAAATGAACTCAACAATGCTCATACTCAAAACCCTGGTTCAGAAGCCTATAATGAACTGTCATTGTCTGCAGTCAACTGCCGAACACTGCGGTCAACGAGCGAAAACTTCGAACAACCGAAATTTCAACCTTTCGGTCCCAGTCACATGGAGGAAGAGTCATGCGTGCGACTGGGAGTTTCCAGTCACTCCCTTGAGCCTATAAGCCAGTGCTTGCAATCAAAATCAGCCTTTGGAAATACTGCGACTGTGACTCAGAAACCCTAGATACCAGTCACATGGACGACGTGTTGTGTGTGAGACTGAAAAGCTTCAATCGCACAGACGAGCCAGCTAGCGAGTCACTATGGTCAAGATCTCTCTGTGGCATGCCTGCGACCGGACCCTACAATTTCTCTTTCGTGAGAACCCATTCTCTGTGGACGTGCCTCAGACCTGTGTGAACCAAAACCAAGAAAGAGAATAGAAGAATGTCTCATCATGATGTCCAAATGAGGTTGAGGACACTTGTATTTATAGTCTTCCAAGGGTGTCCAATTTGCTTTAGGGCTTTTAAATCAAAAGTACACTTTCCCTTGTCCAATTCATGCAAAACAAGATTGAGAAGGGAGAAGTACAGCTCCAATATGTTCTCACACACTTGGATTGGTGCAAAATTCCTTCCTCAATAAAAGGCAGTGTTGAGAAATGTGGCGTGAACAACTTGCATGGGTTTCAATGTGAATGTGCACAAATTGGCTTGAGACATTCTGAAAGTGACAACTTAGAAAAAAGTGGATAATCAATTCTATTTTGTAATTCACTTGAGAAAAAGTGAAATATCTAATGTTTTGCAGCTACTTAACCTGGGGAATCCAATAAAGTGTATTTAATACTTTAATACATTAATAACATAGATTTAATCCTACATCTCAAGATGAGATTAGATTTTTGGCAGATTAGGACTATTCGGAAACGCATAAATAAGACTAAATAGAAGAGGTAAATTACAGTTGAGCAGATCTAGTGAGCAGGAGAGATGCTAAAGTTCAAGAAGGAAGAGGTTGTACAGCAGTAGGCCATACATCACAAGGCCGTGCAGCAGGATGTACAGCAGGCCATATGGCTGCTGTTTTTCTTGTCTTTAGTGCAGACTGCACAGCTCTTCAGCAAGCCATACAGATCTGATTTTTGGTTAATTTGTCTGACCAGCTGCTGGTTTAGCAATCTGTGGGGGGCTATCTTGTAAGCTTTGACCTAAGGAATGAGAAGATGAGTTGTAGGAGAAATCATCTCTGTATGTGTGTATCTCATTTATGCTTCTGCTGTTTATTTTTCCAGCTATTGTGTGATTAATGCCATGTTCAAAAATTAAATTTCAGCAGTTAAAAAAAAATCAGTTTGATTTGTTTTCTTCGACATCACAAGGACATATGTCATCTGGAGTTGGAGAATTTGATGTGCTGGAGGAATGCATGTGCCCTCTTGCTCTCTCCTTTACTGTCCTGCCATTGCACTGTTTCACGGCCTCTGTTGTAACAAAATCTGAATTGCTGCTGCTGCCAGTGCACCTCAGCAGCTGAAAATTAACACTGTTGGAGAAACAACACAAGAAAACTCTGACAATATCCAGATGACAAGTTACCAATCATTCCATTGGCAATCTCTAATGCCTAAAAAGCCTCACGAGGATACAAAAGAGAGGTGGGACCTCACAGGGGTAAACAAAACCCTTGATACACCAAAATAACCAAAAAGGTCAATGATGGTGACCTCCGCCTTTTGTCGATCCGGCAACTCTATATGCATATTTTTTATTACTTTGTCTCACTCTACAGGGCTTTTAATATCAAACTTCAAGATTTTGTTTGGATGCACTTTTTAGTAAGCCTCAGGCATTGAGATTATTTCAGTTTAGATTTAGCTAGTTAAGGTCGCAGGGATTTTTCATTTACTATACCCTATTATTACTTTATGACGTTGTTCATTTTTCTTGATACCAACATCTCTTCAGGTAGGTTGCATTATCTTTTAATTAATAAATCAATCAAATCATATTTCAAAAAAAGGCATAAACAATTGGTTCATTGTGATAACTATACAAGCAATACAATTACATGTTGACACAAACTTTTATCTATGTTGCCTATCAAGAATCGGAACTCCTGCATAGGGAACATCAAGCTATGCAACAGTACAATAATGATAAAACAAAGTGCTTAAAATAATAATAGAGAATGAAATTACCTCGATGCCTACACAAAATGGCAACTCTGCCTGTGGATCTTGTTGGTCAGATGAAGAACCTTTCTTGTCTGCAAAAACTGAATAACCAACACAAGCATACTTGAAGTCTGACAAGCTCCGACCCTCTTTTGAAGCAGCTTCTATATCTGACTCTGGTTCAACATAATTTGGTACTGTTCACAAAACATACATATATGATAAAAGTAAGCATTTCTCTTGTAAAGCTCTTAAGACCTTTAACGTAATCACAATAATCTCCCTCTCATACATATACACACACGTGCACAAATGGGGATCAGGACCTAATTAGAGAAGCATAGATGGAACTTCAATGACTTTTCCAAAAAAGCAAGATGCAAGCAATCAAACTTGAAATTTTTAATCATGCCCACTAAAGACCAAAGTAGGTCAAAGGGGGAACAAGTGGTTACAACCAGCAATAATAACCAAACCAAAACAGAGAGGTGCAAAAGAATCCCCTAAAATAAGATGAAACGAAAAGCAAAATACTACAATAGCAGCAGAACATGAAATGACATAAGAATAGATGTAGAAGTAGGTTATCCCAACAAGGAAAACCCTTTAAAGTGAATGATGACTAGGAAAGAAACAGTGGTAATAAGGGATTGAAAGGTAGCTAGAAGAAAATAATAAGAAAATGAACACCTATGAGGTAACACCATCTATTTGCCCAGCTCGCAACAAAATTCAAAAGCAGCACATGGTAAGCCCTAGACAAGCCCCATGTTAACCCTAAAACTCCTTATTAAGCCCAAGATATTGAGTTATTACATTTCTAATATTATATTACGTAGGTGTTGTAGCAAACAACAACCCCCCATTTTATATTTAATCATAATAAAAAATGGGGACCCTTTTAAATTTTTAAGTTATATTTGTCTAGTTTTCATTAATATTTCATTCTTCAAAAAACTCAAAAGTCTTAAATTTTATATTTTTGTTAATATATATAACTTAAGACTTGATTTTATGCATTATAAATAAATTATATATTAATAAGGCCAAAGGCTAGAACCACCACAGCCAAGCAATTTTAAAAGGCCAAAGTATAATGCTATTTGCATTAATAAAACCTCGTAATTAAACCATCGCATTTTTTGTTTTACGGCTTGACATGTTGCCCAGAACCTTTTTCCCTTCACAAACAGCTCCTTTCCAAACACCCGGGGATCACCTTCCGGGGTGATGCAAGCATCCACAAAGGCATGGTATAGCGGACCCCCTCATCCACATGACATAGTTTGTCTCACTTATTCACTCCACAACCCGCCATCAGGACACGTCATCCTGGCTCATCCTTCCCTAGAGATTTCATGTGCTCTTCCATTCAAAAGAGTCAAGGATAAACTCCTAAGACAGCTTAGCATAACACCTTTGCTTGTAGGTCCCCCTCTCGCTTCCACTTTCATTGTCTCATTGGGCCTTTAATTCCCACCTCCATGTAACCTCGGAGCATACCATCCTGGAACTTTTAACGTGTGCTCCTCTTGTTTCTTTTGGGATTCCATCTTGGATATACTTCAGCTTATCCACACAGCATTATATAGGCCCAAAATGTTTCCTATTGGATCATGTGTGTTCACCTTTCATGTCATCCCGACATTCTCCTAACGCACACTCTTTGCTTCTTCTAGATTTGGTTCTCGTGCTGACGTATGGGGCCACGGCAACTACCAACTCATTACTCAACCAAATCAAATCATGCTACCTGTCACTCCCGAGAAACTATCATATTGACATGGAATCAAAAAGTGTGCCCAGAATTCAACTTTTTGTACCTACCACCTTTCGTGTGTTTAACTCTCGCATGCAAAGTTTAATGATTTTATGGTTTATTGCAGTTATATTTAATTTATGCGTTTTATTGCGTTTAGCTAGTGATTGACTTTCTAACCTTGGTTTTCCCCTATAACAGCCTAACACCTCTGCGAGCTCTATTAAATCTACCGAAATGGTGAAAGCAAAGAAGAAGAAACAGGTCCAACTACCAACAGGGCCATTCTTGGAAGTAACTGATGAGAAGTTGCTTGATTCCTTCCTCTTTTTTGGTACTATGTGCACGACGGACTTTGGAAATTTTTCCTGGAATGCAATGTATAATTTACTGGAAAAAGAATTACTAGCAGAAGATTATTCAAAGCCAACAATAGCAACCGCAGAGCAGGGTGGCAACAAAACTTCATAGACGAAAAATCAAGATGCCTCAAAATCTCGTCTACACAAAATTGTTGCTCGCCCCCAACTTCTTCCCTACACTGATATGATTCGTTGGGTGGTTGAGAACATGGATATCACGAAGGGGCAATTGGTCACTTCACAAAGCATAATCATTGGCTCATTCAAGCCAGAACACATTCATGTATGTATCATCTAGCTAAGCCATAGCTAGTATATAATTCTGAGTTTGTCGATAGTTTTATGAAAGAAGAATGTAACAATAAGGAGAAAGAGCTCTATGTTTTGATTAGAGAATGGAGAAGAGGCCCTAGCAAGCATAAGGAGAAACCATACCACAAATATTTCGTACAGTCCTTAAACCCTCCTTTTTGTTATGTAGCCTCTATGTTACGCAGGTTATTTGCTTACTAGAATGTCTCACAGTTTCTGCCAACACTAGGTCCCTCTTATCCATAGGGTTTTTGATCGGTTTATTTTCAATTGGGCACAAACCTTATCTGACAATCTTTCTAAGCATATTCTTTGTTTCCACACCAAACAAACATCCACCCATAATCCCCCTTTTTATGTCGGCCTTCATAATGGATGCCATCTGTTTGTCCTTGGATTTTTCAACTATGGGTTGGAAATGGATTGTTGCTAATCCTCTACCCATTCACATTTATCATAGTAAACTATGGGAAGAGAATTATTTCGACCATTTTTATTGAATTTATCAACCTGTCATGATTCCCATTTATCAAGCCATTCTCAATTCCAAGCCTCCAAGAATGTCTACAACCGTTATGGATTGTTTATTAAGAATTGGGGACTGATTCGTGGAATAACTTTTTACTTATATTAGGATTTGGGGAAGTAACGATAGATGATATGTTTTACCTCTTTATGTTCCTGATAAGCTCTTATGCAAAGAGGTTGCTCACCAAACAGTTGGAATAGGGATAACCCTTGAATTAAAGAAGGCCTCCAAGAAATTGTGGCCCAAACTCCCCTTGCAAATCGATCTTTTCACTCTACAAAATTACATTCATGCTTAAAAAGAACTAAAACCTTTATATGAGCTTAAATTGGCTACTCTTCCTACAAATCCGCATGATCCTACTAAGCTAGTCGAAAATTTAACTGTTGATGCAAATATTAGGAAATATGTTCATGAGACCAATCATTATGATGAACTATTCTATGGAGCTTCTTCTTATTTATCTGTCTGCAATAAAGCTAAACAGTTAGCCCCAGACAGCTATCAACATTTTCTAGTTTACATGGATACAAGAAGGTCTACTTTGCCACTAAATTTGCTAAAATTGCCAGAAGGAGAAGGTATATCAAAACAAGTTGCCAATTCTTCAACACAACAGACCACTCCTCAAGTAGCCACTCTTGTTTGGGTTACTTCTGTGGATTCTCAGGGGAAACCTACTTCAAAAAACCCAATGGTTAATGTTATTATCAAGGATTGGCAAGCATTTGTAGAGATTACTTCAGAGCTGGTTAAACCAGTAGGGGACACAACAATGCCTGAAACAAGTGCTATAGCTTTCGTTGGACAACAAGCAGTTGCAATCTCCCCTAATGCCTCAAAGATCATTCTTGCAAGATCAAGTGTTATTGTTAAAATGCCTATTAGTTCTTGGCCTAGCGTAGAGACAATTCCTGCATCTCCAAATGTTATTATTCAATTGAACATCGAAGAAATACCACCCATAGAGATATTCTATAGTCCAAAGCACAAGGCTATTCTCAAAAAGCGTAGGAAAAAAAAGGTCATTGAGACACAGATTTCAACAACAACTATTGCTTTACCAACAACCCCCTTGGAGATAGTTTGGGAAGGCACATCAACAACACCAGACGAGGAACTTGAGGAATTAACTCAATATGCAAGGGCTTATGTTTCTGCTAGTGTAGACAAAGCAACCAAAGTCAAAGAATTTATCAAGCAAAAAGATGAAAGAATACATTATCTAGAACAACACTCCTCACAGGCTCAAGCACAAGTGGAAGCACAAGTTTCTCTCGTTAGAAGCCAATACGAGTCTGAAATTAAGCAGAGGGATGACAAGATAGGTTATTTACAAGAAAAGATAAGGTAGACTGAGGAAAATACTTTAGATCTTGTTAGATTTAAGCATGAAGCTCATGAGTTAAACCAACATCTTGAACATAAGCAACAGCTCCTCTATAGTAAATTAAGCACAATTCAAGCTTAGGAAAAATTAGTCAACACTTTTCTTTATGTTATTGATATTGAAAGCCAGTACAACGAAACAAAGCGCAAGCTCAATGAGTTTTTGCAATGGCAATAAGATCCTAAGAGTTTATTTCTAAACTTGCCCGGGATTAATGAAATGCAAAAGTCTACAGCGCTTCATGTTTGGAAAGATAATATATATACTTTGTGAAGAAATTGATAAGAGACGTTGAAAGAATGTCTAATTTTGTTGTTCAATAAATCATTCAATCACTTAAGGAAGCAATATTATCAAGTGATTCAGAAGAGACACTTCCGGAGGCAGAAATATTAAAAGCAAAATGGAAAAATGAAAGGGCTGAGTATCATGAAAGGATTGAACAATTGACAAAAGTAAATTTCTAGTTTACCTAGGAATTCCTCATTAAACTGCATGGTTACCTTCCAGTAACTAAAGTCATCATTGAACAGGCAACTCATTTACTATCATCCTTGCAAGATCAAGTATTCAATTGTCAAGTGAGCATTAAACCTCACTCTCCTCCTAGGCTAGCACATCTTCTAGAAGTCTATCAGCAATGGCAAACACCCACTGGCTCTTCATCGATAGTTGTCCTCCAGAGTTGAAAATTTCATTTTAAGTTGTAACAAGATGTCTATTTTCTTCTAGTTGGTTTTGCTTTAGTTGAGAGAATATCAGAGATGTAACTATTCTCTCTTCTTGTTTGAAAACTATTTAAACCACTCTCGAGCCCAGAATTAAGGGTTCTGAAATTTCACAAGAAAGGCCTTGTTACACTTGTACTTTGTTATCTCTATAATATAAGCTCTGAACCACTCTTAGATTCCATGTTTCAAAGGAGTAAGACAAAATCGGTACTTTTATCGGTCTTGTTTTTCTTCAATTTAAAATTGGAATCTTTTCTCATGTATTCTTATTGATGCTTACAATTGATTGATCGAAATATTGTCACTTTCGATATATTCTTGTCTATCGATTATGAGTATAAGTATAACGAAATCATATGTGAATGTCCTTATGAATTAATTCAATTAATTAATTTATCTTTGGATCGCTTTTCACTAATGATAAAGCTTGAAGATATATATTTTCAGTTATAACGTTATCTTTCTTTTTCACATATGTACGTCAACACCCGAGTTAATTAGGAAATGATATAGTTTAGTTATATTTTAATTTATTGTTTTCATTAAGTTTCATCAATTCATTCGCGTCATTTCTTTCTAGCCTTATATTTTCCAAGTCTCCATCCACTGGAGCAACTCCCATATGGATAACTAGACCCAATTTAAAACCAATCGAAACCACCAACCCAAATGGAAAAGAGTCTAATAGGGGCTCTGGCCGGGTGATTTCCCAAATGTTGATGATGTCATTTTAGGCCATCAACAATAGCTCAAAACCTTTCGTTGTACCTTTTCATTATAATTGTATCATTTGTCTCCTATATATATTCTAAGGACACCTAATCTTAGAATCATCTCATTTGTCATATACACTGTATTCATTGTAAAAGGAGGTCTCCTCCTCGAAGGGGATTGTATTCATTTATTTTTTTAGCAATTTCAAGGTGTTGGCATGGTTACATTTGGCATCTAAGCTATGTTCCTAGGGTTTTGTTGCTCCAAAAGAAATATCTTGGCATTTTTGCAATAATTTTTTTCGAGGAATCTTCAAACATCAAAATTTTGAAAAGACTGGAGAAAAATATCTAAGTACAAGTGGTAAAAAATACATATTCTGATTCACTAAACTTTTGGAAATATACCCTTTGGAGGTTAGGGTTTGTGACTAGTAATGAAATTAGTGTCAAACAAGTCATCTTGGATTTCACTACAATTTTTTTTTGAGGCTTCATATAACAGATTTGGAGATAGTTAAGGAGAAATATCAAGGTAGTCAAAATTTCATGCTCTAGTTCACTATAATTTCGAAGATACACCCTACAAAAATTAGGATTTGTGACTAGTCCTAAAATCATCTTTCAAATTAGAAATCATGGTAGGTTTGCTATAACTTTCTTCCTAAAGAAGTTACTATTAATTCTTTTATACCAAATCTAATTTATTTCACTTCAACAATTTATTATAAACACAAAAAATATTTCTCTCAAATATTTCTGAAATCGTTGATAAAATAAACAAACTAGTATATTAACTAAGAAAATAATATGCAGCAACAATAAAATGGGAAATCAATCACACTACAACAACAAATTTGAGCCTAATAAAATCTTCCTTCATATTAAATTTCTAAGGAAAATTTTAGCCTATACCCACAAAGAATACAAAGAAAAATACAAATATTGGGAACTTATAACTTGGCCCCACTTCAAAAAAATCAGCCTCAAGGAAATCAGCCCTTGGAAATCGACACTATTGAAGAAACTCGACCTCTAGAAAACTTGGTCTCCCTCACCAGCAATTCAACCCCACTCTTTTTCCTTGAATGGCCCACTGCGCACTTGAGAAATTCAGCCTTTGGATTTTTGGCCCTCCCCTTCAGCTGACGCAACCTCTCTCTCTCCTCACTTTAACTTCCCTAAAATTTCTCCCGAAGTTCCTTGATGCAATTCTTCTCACTTCTCAATCTATTCGAGCCTCTCACTCTTGAGATAATTGCTTCCTCAACATAATGTGCCTTCGCCTCTCCCTCAGGCTTATTTTATAATTTCATTAAGCTAAAATCCCTAACCCTAATCTCATAAGTGATCAATGGCTAGGATTAAATTCTAAGCCTCAACTAAGATCAACAATTGAGATTATGTCTAAGTCACTTAAATAATTTAATTATTTATCCTTGGAACTTTGGCCTAATAGTCCACAATAATTAATTAAATTAATTATTGCTTTTTTCCTAAGTTAATCTTAGGAAAGAAATCATAAAATCACTTACTCCACCAAGAAAGCACCTAAAGAAGCAATCATATATCTTCTACATGCTAAGACACCAAGCCAATGTAGAAGACCTTCTAAGGCTACAAAATCAATAGCTACAAGTACAAACTATGAAATTTTCAAGGTTCTAACAAGACAGTGAAGCACCTCAAGTAGAAATTCCATAATCATATTTGAAAAATTGGACACGTGGCGTGTTATACAAGTCCACTCTTGGGAAGGTGCCAAAAAAAATCAAGAAGTTTTGGGAGTGTTACCATAGCATTCACTTGCTAAATCAAATTTTAATTAGACCTATGGAATTGCAAAGAAGACATCAAAATATTATAGGCCAAAATTTCAAACTCATAAGGGCTCAAATTTCAAAGATATATCAGGACAAAGGTCAGCTATCCAGATAGTGTACAAATTAGGTTTTGGAAGGTACATAACTTACAAGTGGAATAATTTTTTATTAAAAGTTGTATTTCTAGGTGATTGAAAATTTGTGACAAAGAGGAGCATTATTATTTTCTCATATGGCAAAGGTTTCTACAAGAAATACTACTAATACTCCTTAGTAAAAACTCAAACGTGACATCCGAAGAAAGTGAAGACTTAGAGTATAAGCTAACCAAATTATAAAACCAAGTTGATCAAATGAATGGTAATATGATGAAATAAGTAGATTTATCATGTTCACAAGAATGCTTAAAAAAGGAAACAGAAGATAAAATGAAAAAGAAGATGGATGAAAATAAAGAAAAACAAAAAACCATGAAATTCATGGAAACCATTCTCTTAGAGAGGCTTCCAAAAAGCGATATGGAGACCCAAGAAAATAGTGAAAAGGACAATAATTGTCAGAATTTAGGCTTATGTGATCCATATTATGAATGTTGAGAGATCTTTCGGTAAAAATCACATAGGAGACTTTTAGTCGACATGTTTCAAACCATCAAGTGTGGTTCATCGTCAGGACAAGATGAAGAATCAGATCATGGCATCAAATAAATTGACGAAGATAAATGTTTACTAGTTGTTAGAGTATAACAGTTAGTTTTGAACAAAAGAATAGATATCTATTAAAAACTATTTTATTATTTTATATATATAAAGTAATTAACCGTTAGCAAATTAAATTAATTCTTTTTAGTCAAAAGGTCAAAAAATAAATGAAATAAAATGGTCAAACCTAAATAATCAACAATAAAATAATAAAAATAATAAATAATGGATAAATAATGTAAATAAAAATAGATTTTCGATCCCCCTTGGTGATATTGTTCTTGAAATCCGTATCTTGTAAGAAAGAATGGCGGCGACTAAGGCAGGTTCTGCTAGGGTTTTCAGTAAGTCTGCTGCTCCACAGTTCGACGCAGCCAAGGATAGCTGCCTCCCCTCGGCGCCTCCTCTCCCAGGCTCAGCTCTCATGGCTGGATGGCCTGTCTTGTGGGAACCGCGCAGCTCTTCCTTTGTGCATTTCTCTGCCGGCGGAGGGGCGGACTTCAGAACCAACGAACCTCACCAGCTCTGCTTTTCTCGTGGCGGCTCTAGCCAGGCACCCTGCAGGGTTATCTGCTTAGCCACGATTGGAAACCGCTTCCTGATAGCGGCGCAGCAAGAGTTCCCTCCGCCTGAGGGCTTCGTTTCGTTTTCATGGACGGTGTCTTTCCACTATTTGGTCCCCTATCCCCAGAACAGTTTTTGGGCGGGAAGCTGGGCTTCTCTTTTTGTCCCTTTTCCCTCGTTTCAACTCCTTTCCGAGCGTCTTTCAAAGACTGGAAGCCTGAAAATGCTTCCAGGAAACCTTATTCTCAGAACATCTGAAATGTGCCCGTGCAGGGAGGCTGTGTGGCAAATGTTCGACGAAATACAACAGAGAGAAATGACCTCTCAGAGTGGGTCTCTTAAAAACCGCAGTGAGAAGCAGTTTTCGGTGGTAGTCCTGCCTCTGCTCAGCCCAGCAGAAAATGCAGGAGTTAACCTCAGAGAGGCCCTGCCTCCTCTCAAGCTTTACCAAGTGACTAAGATCGCTTGCTTCCCAGCACAGGGTAATACAAAGCAGGCGCAGATTGGGCCCCTGTCAAGCTATGCTTGCAAAGGAAAGCAGACCCCGAAGCATTCTGAATCTTTCCAGATCTGTATAGCGCTTTTATCAAGCAAAACTTTGCTTCAGTGGGTGAGCTCCTCAGATCTCGTGCAGGACCTCAAGCAAAAACTGAACCTCAGGATGGGGATTCCCTCTGTCTCTCAAAGGCTCCTCTTCAAAGGTAAACAGCTTGATGATCTCCTGCCCCTTTCCTTTTACGATATTCAAAGAAATGCTTCCATCATTCTTTCCCTTCGTTTGAGAGGGGGGGCGGTTGGACAGACATCTTCAGCAGCAGCATTCTCTTACAAAGATGTTGTCCATGCTCAGAAAACCAAGAAAGTTGCTGCGCCAGCCCAAGCTCCAAAACCTTTTCTAGTGGACAAGCTGGAGGAAACCCCCTCCATTGAAGTCATGCATCCAATGATGGACAGGCAGCTCCAGTTGTTTACTGAATTTGGTATTATTTGCAGGTTCAATGGGCTTTGGCCAAGCACAGCAGATCTCTACAAATGGGTTCACTCTAACTGGACCAACAACTGCAAGGTTCTCTTCTGTTCTAAAGGTTTCTTCATTGTAGTTTTTGTTGACAGTGAGGATTATCAAAGAGCTTTGACTGAGGGCCCCTGGTTCTGGGACTCTGCAGGGCTATTCTTAACCCCTTGGTTCCCAGATTTTGATCCCTCCGCAGCTGTCATTACCAAACTCCCCATCTGGGTCAGACTTCCCAACCTCCCAGTACATTTATGGCACTTTGCTGTATTTGAAGGAATCGGTAACACCTTAGGCCGCTTTCTAGCTACAGACACATCCAGAGGGGAAAAGGGTATCTACACCTTCGCCAGAATCTGCGCAGAAATAGATATGAGTAAAGGTTTACCAGAGCAGATCATTCTCAAGGTTGGTGACTTCTATTGGACTCAGACCCTGGATTACGAGAACACAGCGTTCCGTTGCAGAAATTGCCATCTCACAGGGCACCTTCATAGAATGTGTCCAGCGATCCCAGCCCAAAAGAAGAAGGTCGCTCCTAAGCCGAAATCCAAAAGCTGGAAGCCTAGTGACCCTCCCCCCATGGATGATTTCAGTTCCAGTTCAGATGAAGAGGAAGTGAATGAGGACGAGATGGATGCTTCGCTTGCACAGGACCCGCCCCCTACAGGTCCTGAGGAGTCTCCCGCCCCACCGCTCTCACAGAAACGATCTCATGAGACCTCTCCTTCGGACTCAGACAAGGAGGTCTCCCCGTCTGCCCAGCTCAGTGTGCAAATCTTTCCATCCAAGGCGGATTAACTTGGATGGGTCAAAGTTGGTAAGAAGAAAGGTAAAAAGGGCCGAACGGTGGATTCCACTCAAGCTGGGTAGAATCCCTTGCCGTGCTCTCGCCTCCTAGCTAGTCTGTTTGCTTCTTGTTTAAGCACTGCTCTCTTCTTGTCTACTCCTCAAGGCCGACGTGGATAGTGTATCCTTACCGGCTGCCCTTTTTCTGTGGGGTTCTGTAGGAAGTCCTTTGGTCAAGTTGTCTTGTTCTCTGCAGAGCTTCGGGCTTTAGTCTGCCCAGGCAGTCCTTTTGTACAATATTTTTTTGTTTCTTAATACAAATGCTTACTTACAAAAAAAAATGTAAATAAAAATAAAAATAACATAACATACAATAAATAAATAAAAATAATTAAAAGTAAAAGGAATCTTTGAAATTCCAACTAGAAGATTAAAAAAAGAGGGAAAAAGGGAAGAAGAATGATAGTAAATAAATAAATAAACAAATAGGGAAAAGAAGAGAATAAAAATCAAATAACAATAATAAAGTAAAAATATGAATTCTAAAAACTTAAGACAAGGTAGGGATCCAACACCTACTAATATTCCAACCATCATCTCTATTCAGATTGTTAGGTCTCCTTTCACTTTCCAAGGCCCACCTAAATTTACGGTGATAAAAAAGATCAACCCTTGAAACGACCCTAACCTCTTCAATGCAAATGTGATGTTTTGTCTTTTCCGCATGTTCCACGAACGCTGAGGAGCGGGACCTCATATGATTGATGTCCGCTGCGTGTTCCTAAATTCTCTAATTTATTGAGCCGCCAGTTTCACCAATGTACGGAGTCTCATATTAGAATGGAATGACATAAACACCTTTCCCATCTTTAGGGTCCACAAGGTCCTTCAAAGATCTATGGGAGCTTTGAATAGTGTTTAGGGGCCTAAATGTCAAAGGAACCTTATGCTTCTTTAGGATCTTAGCAATCTTGTCGATGGTCCCTTGGATAATGGAAGATGAACCCCTAAAAACCGATCTTTCAGGTATTTCTTAATCTTAGGACCTTTTTCAGCCTTAATGAAAGCTCTAAGACATTGGTGCCTATTATACCCATTCTTAATAAAAACATTAAGGAGATGGATTCTCTCATCTTTTAGGTGGTTTTCATTAGAAACTCGTAACAAGTGGCTAAGGTGTTAAGAACACCTGGCTTTTGAGCAGGGAAATGATGCGAATTAGCATGAAGATACTGCTCAGTGTGAGTTTTCTTCCGAAAATCCTGGTGGGAAAAAGAACCCTCATCTCTTTTTGAAATAAGAACGTCGAGGAAAGGTAGGCTACCATTGATTTCACATTCCATAGTGAATTTAATGGAACTAGATTGATTGTTAAGATGTTGGAAAAAGTTCCAACTTTACCCAGCCACGAGACCAAATGATGCAAGTCTCATCCACAAACCTTCTCCACAGCTTAGGCTGGAATAGAGCTGAGGCCAACACCTTAGATTCAAAGTTTTTCATGAACATATTAGCCACTACAGGGGAAAGGGAAGAACACATAGCAACGCCACAAGTTTGCTCATAAAATTCCGCTTCAAAACTAAAAAAGTAGATGTAAGACAAATTTCAACCAAATAAGTTGTATCTAGATCCATAATGCATTTGATGACTTCAATGGCCTCGCTAATGGCAATATCAATGTACAAGGAAACCACATCGAAACTTACTAGATGATCACCAAGATCTAGCCTTATACCCTTTAGTTCGTTGATAAAAGAAGACGAATCTTTGACAAAGGATTCAGTCTGGCCAACAAGAGGTTTCAATTTATTAGCTAAAAAATTGGCTAGAAGATAGGTCGACCCACCTATGGTGTTGACAATGGGTTGCAGGGGAGCCCCTTCCTTATGGGTCTTTGGAAGACCATAAATCCTAGGAGTAAGAGGGCTACTCTCAATAAGCTAATCGCTGAAGGAGCTTAACATTGCTACTAGATTTTCTGGCTAGAGCAACTGTTTTGGAAATCTTTTTTAAAGGATTTCTTTTAAGCTTTTTGTAGCTCTCGCTATTACAAAGGTGATCTAACATTTTACTCCGGTAATCTTCCTTATCTAAGATAACAACAGCTCCCCCTTTGTCAGCTTTAAGAACAACGACGTCCTTGTTATTGTTCAAAGCTTTGAGACTCTCAAACTCAAGTTTGCTAAGGTTGTTCTTAGGGGCTTTGCCTTTCTAAGGATTACCGCTCAAACTTGTCTTACGATATCCTTAGTACTGTCTAGTAAGTCCCTAATCCCAAATTCAATGTCACAGATAATCTCCTCAATAGGGGGATTTTTCTAGGGGCAAGGGAAAAATTTAAACCTTTCTCTAAAGACTATAAACATTAGGATCAAAAGAAAAATAGGGAAGATTTACAACTCTATTATTAAAAGAAGATTTATTGATATTGCTATTAGAAGAGAGATTATTAATATTAGAAACGAGATTATTATTGTTATTATTAAAAAAAAATTATTATTATTATTACCAACATTAATATTGTTATTATTTTAAATATTGTTATTATTTTTAATATAGTTATTATTGTCGTTATTGATATCAATAACATTTATGTTGTTATCATAACCATGGTCCAAGAAATTATTAGACTTAAAAGGGGAGGAAAGGGACGAGGAGCTCAAACATGTGGAACAACAGGGGCCTGACAAGAATCTGTCGATTGAAGAAATGCCAAGGTGGTTATTAATGGGGGAAGAATGGGATGATAAGGATGGAGGAAATCAGTTAAGGAGAGAGGGTGGAGGGCAACTGAAGACCATGTACAACATGTTGACAAAGCCTTAAAACTATTGGAAGAGCAACAACAATATGCAAAGCCTTCCAAGTCTGCCTCTAGGATTGAAGAAGTGGAATACATGAGTCATATTGTATTTCATGAAGGTCAAAAGATGTCAAAGTGGACCCTAACAAAATTAAAGCTATGATGGAATAGTCAATCCCCAAAACCTTGAAGAAACTTGAGGATTCTTAGGATTGGCAGGCTATTATCGAAAGTTTTTCAAGATTTATGTTCAAATAGCAACACATCTAACAACATTACTAAAGAAGGAAACGTTTTCTTGGATTCAACAAGCAACCAAAGCCTTTGAAAAACTTGGGAAGGCTATGTATACAACTCTTGCCCTAGCCACACCTTACTTCACAAAAACCTTTGTTGTGGAGTGTGATGCCTCAAGCCATGGCATTGATGAAATTTTAATGCAAGAAGGAAGGTCCCTTGCCTTTCATAGTAGCCAAATTAAAGGAAAGAACTTACTCAAACCCACTTATGGGAAAGAAATGTTGGTTGTACTACATGCGGTTAAAAAATGATGCACTTACCTAATTGGAAGACACTTCAAAGTTCAAAGTAGAAATAGATCATGATAGTTTGAAGAACTACTCGGAGCGACATTTATCTTCAAAAGAGCAAAAACAATGGGTTACAAAGATGCTAGGTTATGATTTTGAAATTTACAAAATAGGAAAGCATAATATGGTGGTAAATGCACTTTCAAGGAAAGAATAAGACACGTAGAGTTTACTATATGTCATTTATATTCCACAATCAGATTAGTTGGAAGAAGCAAGGACAAAATGAAAGCAAGATCAAAAGGTATGCAAGATCATTCAACAACCACAAGAGAACCCAAGTACATTAGACAAATTCATGTAAGAATGATTTGTTGTGGTGTCAAGATCACATATACTTATGTAAGAATTCCCAACTCAAACAAAAGGTCCTTTTGGAATTCCCCACTTCTCCTACAGGAGGACATTCAAGGTTCTTGAAAACTTACCACATAATCAAGAAGGATTTTTTCTAGGAAGGTCTTAAAACTATTTGGTAGAATGTGTCGTATGCCAACAAAATAAGGCAAGAGTAAATCAAGACACAAGGTCTCCTAAAACCATTAGCTATACAAATTCACTGTTGGGAAGAAGTTTCAATAAATTTTATTACAAGTTTATTAATCTGAAGGAAAGAATGTCATTATGTTAGTGGTAGTCCATAACAAAGTATGCCAAGTTTTACTCTCTTTCTCATCCATTTAAAGCAAGAAAAGTGGCAACAACATTCATGGAAACAATCCAAAAGCTACATGGAATATCAAAGATCATTATAAGTGACAAAGATCCAATTTTCACTAGAAATTGTTTAAGTCAATTATTTTCTTATTTGGGTACTCAATTGGCTCACATTGGTTTGTTCTGGCATCCCCCCTACTTGGGAATGACACGTTATCCATCTGGTCCACAAATCAGGAAGTAGTTGAGAGCCAAACAACTATTGCACTATCATGCTGGATCACATCTTCTCTAAGATTTACACCACGATCTTACATTAGTGGCTTTCCAAGGAGCTAGACAAAAGACATCTTAGAGCTAAAGGACAAAAGCTTCAACCCGGGTTACCAGACAATTGACCACATCTTCACACTTCAAGCCATTATTAAGTAGGCTCGCCACCGCTCTTTAAAAGCCTACTATTGCTTTGTAGACTTTTGGAAAGCATTTGATACTCTAGCTAAGGAGGCATTAATCCAACGGATTTTGGACATTGGCATATTTGAGACCCTTTTGGTAGCCATCATGAGACTATACAAGTCAATTTTGGGTCACCTCAGGTTGGCACATGGCCTTTCTAACTTTATCTAGAGTACCATTGGGTTAAAACAAGGGTGGCCTCTCTCATCAACCCTCTTCCAATATTTAAATTGATGAGTTGGAATCTTTCCCCCATGAGCACATCCAAGAGAGTTGCTTTCTACATCAAGTGTTGATCTCCCTACTCCTTTTTGCATATGACTTGGTCTTGTGGGCATGTACTCTCGAGGGCGTGCAGAGACAGATCGACCCCCTAGCTAGCTTTTGTGACCTTCGACAATTGACGGTCAACCTAGTTAAAACCAAGGTTATGATCTTCAATGCTTCAAAGAAAACTCTTACAAAAATGCATTTCTACTTCAGGGAAAGAGGTCAAGTATATATGTCAAAGTCTTGGAAGAATTTGTCATGAAGTCCTAAATACACATTGTTGAAACCTTAGATGTATATTGGATTGTTATTTGACTGAATTGTTGATATCTAAGGCTTTGTGTCTCGAAGATGGAGTCTAGGGTTCATGACAAAACCCAAGCAAGAAGTTGAAATCTATTATGTAAAAGATGTGTCTCTTGTCAATTATGAACCTAGCTAGGTATTTGATGTCTAAAGTCTAAATGCTTTAATGCTTCCATTATAATGACATGATTTTGATTAGCTACATACTTCTGTATGTTTGTATTTGGTTGTACTTGCTATTAAAGTTTTTCAAGGGCATGGTCTTCAAGATGTTGAAGATGTTCGTAATTGAAGACGTTCGTAATGATAAACATGATAAAGGAAGCTATAAGAATGATGATGATCAAGATGAACTTGATGCTTGTTGCACACATTTTATCAAAGTTCCAAGGAAGCAGTTGTACCAAATTTTTCAAAAGATCATGATCATCAGCGATCAGTTTTTGAATCATTGTAAACCCATTCTACAAATTTGTAATGTAAATGATGCTAGTAAGACTATGTATGTATGTAACAACCTAGGTAAGCCTATTATTTTGGTGATGAATTTCATCCTAGGAGGTTTT
The DNA here is from genome assembly GCA_000404065.3 of Pinus taeda. Lineage (NCBI taxonomy): Eukaryota > Viridiplantae > Streptophyta > Pinopsida > Pinales > Pinaceae > Pinus > Pinus taeda. Next base: position 147,578 of record APFE031306032.1, read on the forward strand.
TCGTCTCACTAATTTATCTGTGTTTCTAAACACAGATGATAGTTAGAGTTTTTCCCTCCAACCTCACCCCAAAGATAGGGTGTAGTTTATCATCAAAGTCTTAGGTGAGTCTTGGTGTTTTAGTTGAGTCTTCTGTAAGTGTGATTTAAGAATAATTTACGCTAATTGGCTAAATTATTTTATTACAAGTCACTTGCTTTACTAGATCATATTATGTTACAGAATTAGGTATGTATTTTGAGGGTCTATAATAAATGGGTATTCCCCCTTTGAGGGTTGAATTTTGTAAAATCTTATATAAAAAATATTTTAATACATGGTCCCTCATACTTAGACACCATAGCTAAAATATTTGAAGGTGGAAAAATATTTAATCCGCTCAAGTGTCAATTAATTTTTCTGGCAAAAATAAAGGTAATCCTAAGCCAGAAAATTAATGAATTAGAGTCAAAAATTAAATTGTTGAAGAAATTAAATTCTCCAAGTGGAAAAATTCGTGGGTCTTAAAGAAATTAATTTTTGGAGGTCCCCCATCAAGAGAACATTGGAAATTTAAAAAAAAATTGGACCATTGGGCCTTGATGGTCAAGTCAAAGTCAATTTTTTTAGGAAATTAGCTCAAAATAATTATTTTTGAGCTAATAAAAAATGAGTTTAATAAGAAATTCGAAAATTCCTCAAAAACAAGTTTTTTCAACGGCAAAGATTAAATGTTGATCAAGTATCTATTGACGATCGAGATTATTTTCACGGGGATCAAACCAACTAGCCGTTAGTTTCCACTTAGAGGAATTTTCTATAAATTAGAGGTCATTTGTGTCTCAAGCCATCTGATGTTTGGCTAATGTAACTCTGTAAAGTTGATGTAAAGCTATTGTCCCACTGGGAACGTTTTGAATAACCATAATAAAAGACTTTGGGATGCAGTTCATGGTGTCTTTGTTCTATTGATTTGTGGTATATGTTGGGTACGGGCATTCCTATATTGTGCTTTAAATTTTTATTAAATCGTTATTTCATTGTAGATGATAGAAACAATCTATTGATTAGTTTTGGGCTTATCTTAGGTGATCTTATTCATTGTTGTTCTAATAATTTATTCTTGAGAAATTATATGGTGTTTGTAGGTTCCCCTACCCTTGGGCTCCAAGTTCACAAATTGTGGGCACATGTTGGCTATGTTTGGATCCTGAATATTTCATATGGTTTTCTAACTTTGCTAAGGCTGTGGTTTGGCATTTATTTTTTGAAATACATTTAGCCATTGTCAAAATCTACAAAAGAAAATATTTTCAAAAATTCTTCTAAGCATTGTACACTTGTATATTTTGTAAATATATTTTTGTATAAGAGATCTGTAAGTTATTTTATTTCTAACCGTTGTTTCGCAGCTGGGATTTTCTGGGGTTTTGGGATTTTGATTTTTTTTATATATTGGGGTTTTGGGCACTTGTAAATTTATTTGTGCAGGAGAACTTCAAGCTAGGTCTGAAAATTTGGAAAGTTTTTTTTGGTTTTCTGGCATCGAATATCATTGTGAGGGTTTCTAGAGGTGGATCTAGGCCTAGGAAGGCAAGATCCACCACCTACTTCCCCTCCAAAGTTCAACGTCCCAGCTAGAAGGAGAATTTGCTAGCCTTGTTGTGGTGTTTTGTGCTGAAATTTTGGTGTATTCAGAGGTCTAAAGTAAAATTTAAATTTGTGGAAGGGTTTAATAGTTTTTTTGGACCTCATAATCCTAACTGTGAGGCCTCCAAGCCTTGTCGTCAGCCTAAGGAGGCTCCTTCTCTTAGCTGCAGGCCCTTAGGGCTATTTTTAGCCCTAGTCGTGGGCTTCTAGCCCTCCACTCTACCCTCCTATCCACTCTGTCCAGCCTCCTTCCCCTTCATTGCCCTTCCTTCCAGCCCTTTCTCCTTTCCCCGTGGCCTTCTCTCCTTCCTCTCCCCTTCTGATTTTCCTTTCTCCTCCTCAGTTGCCCTCCTTCCCATCCGCTAGCCTTCCTTATCCCTCTATGGCCTCCCTTCTTCCCTCTACTCCCCTTTATTTCCTCTCAGCCTGCCTTTGTGAGCTTCCTCTCCTCCTAGCCCTCGACTTCCCTTCCTTTTCCCTTCACTCCCCCTCAGGCAGCCCTCCTTAACCTTGTCGTGGACCCCTCAGCCTCATATCTTGTTGCCGCTGGCCTGAAAGACCTCTTCCTTACCTCGGCAACCCTCTCTCCCCTAGATGGCAGGCCTAAATGCCTGCTTTAGCCCTTAGCTGCCTTGCTTCCTTCGCCGTTGTCTCTTCTTGGCCCTCTTAGCCTATTTTGACCTCACTGTGGGTGATCATTTAATTGTTGATCTAGCATTGGGTGTGTTGCAGAGATCTTGAGCAAGCTAGTTATGTTTTGCAGGTAGACCATCTATTGAAGAGGTTTTGGGCAAGTGCTCTACTTGGCCTAGGGTCATTGGTTTGCTTCTCTAACCCTCAAAATCCTCACTGTCTCATATTTGCAACTTCTGAACATTACATATCAGTGGTAAAATTTTAATAAAATTGGCATCAAAAGTTATCTAACACATTCATAAATCATTCATACAATTTGGGCATGCATGGTGAGCTTGTTTCATGACTGTCGTATTCTCCTTTTAAGGTTGCATAATAAAATCTGAAAATACATCAGTGACATAACCATCTTTCCTCTGTTTGCTTTCTTTTTCAAATTCTTTAATCTAGCTCAAAAGGAGGTGAAAATTTCAGATTTGTTTGACACATTTGGCACTAGTTTACTTACTATTGTCTTGAAGATAATATTTGTTAATTAAAAGGCATTAAAATAAAAGTGACATCAAAAATTTTGCTCATTGTGAAGGGAATTGTTTGTATTGTTTGCATTATTTAAATTGGTGAAGCATTTCATGTGCAATTATTGGCATTGGTGAAGTTGGATGAGAGGACTAATGCTTGTAAGTTCCATAATTTGAATTATGCACACATAAGCTCACTCCCTAAAGCACACTCATCTCATAATTTTGGTCAAACAAACAAATCCAAGGGGTTATTAGTATCTATTGTTTCCATCATTCTAATTGGCATAAGAACCTTGGTGAATAGTGATTTCATATGGTCATTCTTGTTCCATTGACTAATAACCACCTGCGAATGATAATTGTGCTAAGATCCAGTTATCTCTAATCTAATTGGCATTCAAGTAACTTACTCTAATTGTGCATTGTTGAGTAGTTTGTGATCTTGAGCATTTGATTGGTTGTGATCTAATTGCATTATTTTGGCATCTAAGTGTTCTTTACCTAAAGGCTTTTAATCTAATTGAACAGCTCTTGGATAATTGGTTGGAAGCAATGTTTTAAAACTCCGACTTTGACTCCGACTCGGCCGAGGGTCGACTCTGACTCCAACTCTGACTCGATATGGACTCGGTCAGCTCGATTTCAATGACTCGAGCGTTGGAAAAAATCCATTAAATATTTATTTTTTTATAAAAAAATATATAATTTTGAAGATTTTCATTCATGTTTAGAAACACGTAGCATTAGAGTATAGATAGAAGACAACATACGATCAAAGTAGGCTCATGAATATATCCATTATATCAAAATGGCACCCAGTGCAATGTCCAATACATATATGATGATGATATAGAGATCAAAACAAAAACACATAACCAAGGAGGCTAGAAATGGCGTTATCCTCCAAAATAGATTGTAAGTCATCAAGGAACTAATACAAGGGTCCAAGAGTGTTCCTCACTCCAAGAAAGTCCCAAAGTGCATGTGTACATCTTCAAAAGGTGCATCCTCCACCATGATGTCATCTAGGAGAGACCCTATGTCACCCTTTTCAAGCATGTGAGTGACATGGCACCCCTAAGGGTAAGCATTGGCATCAAAGAGGGATGTGCTAGCCCTCCTAAGTCATCTCAATGATAACCATCCTCATCTGTGCTTTGGAAGAAGGTACCATCCACCAAAATAGGGTCAAGGCCAGCTAGGGGTCATCTTCAGTCCATTTGGGCACATCATCAAATAGTCCAACGTTCAAGCTTTTAAGTTTAGTGTTTTAACATTTGGAGGCTCATCAAGAGTCGTAGCATCACATGGAATCAACTCAAGGCTCAATGCTCATCTTTGGAGAGCCAAGGTTGGGGCCACAAAGTTAGGTTTGCTTTAAGAAAGGGGCAAAAAACCTATTGGAAGGCTTTGAAGAAGAATAAAATTATCCCTTAGGAATCTCTACTACATATGTGATACCACCTAAACAAACCTCTCAAGATCAAGCAAGATAAACTTATTTAGGGACAAAAACCATTAAAGTATCATTGTGAAAACCTTGGAGTCCCCTAAAAGCAAAAAAAATAAAAAAATAAAATCGTTGTTTTTTAATTCGCGGTCCGCTGTCATCCAACCCGGTCGAGTAGGCTCGGACTCAGCCGAGCCAACCGGGTTATTACCGAGTCGGCCGAGTTGTAATAACCCGGCCGGCCAAATCGGTTCATTGGCCGAGTCGACCCGGTGAGGCCTTGACTCGAACCAACTCGGTGGAATCAGTTTTGAGCCAGCCGAATCTTAAAACACTGGTTGGAAGATCTCTAATTGTTTCGAGTAATCGTCATTGGCATTTACCTTGTTGTAATATTTTGGAAGAATTATAATTGATTGGCATCTTGTATTGAAAATAATTAGCTAAGCGTTGAAAGTGGATAAGTGCTCTTATTGTCATTTATAGTTCATATTCTAAGTATATATTTGGAATCATTGTGAACAGCATCTTTCTTATTCTTGAGCAATTGCATCTTGTAGGTATCTCTTGTTTATCATTTGCACTTATCAAAATTGGCACATTCTCTTGTGGGCAAAGATTCTCTATAAATTTCTATTGATAAGTACTTATTGCCATAACTTGAGATTAATCATAACCAAAGTACCTAACGTAAAACAATCTTAACTAACGAGGCATTCACTCATCTATCTTGCATATCATTCTAAGCTAGTCTTACATCTATTAAATTACCTCCAAGCATAAGCTTCATTAATAAACAGTTAGGGCCACCCTTTCTCAATTTAGCTTGAGGGATTCAACACCTTTCTAGTGGTTAACACAGTGACCTTGCAATCGTCTGAGCCACAGCCTCTGTAGATTCAGAATCTACACCACACAGTCTTGGTGGGCTTTCAGAATCTACACCACACAGTCTTTATAATTTATAAGTTACTTTCAGTTAGTCTAGGACCCATGTCCCCCTTTTCTCCACTTTAGCATTTATATTGTTTTCTCCTAAGTGAATTGTGTTCCCTTCATTAATTTTCTCATTAAATTTCTCATCCTAGCCTATAGGAACTTAGCTAGGCTAGCAAAATCTTCCCCTTATGTCTCTTAAGCAGATGGGGGCATTACAGTCCTCCCCGTCGAAGATTGCTTGCCTCAAGCAATTTCAATCCAAGATGTTGGAACACCTATTCCCCTTGCCATGTGGCATCTTTGATAGGTACTTCTTCCATTTAACCAGATACTCTTTAATGGTCCTGCTTCTTAAATTTCATGCCCTTATCTCCAGAATTTCTTCTAGAACCAGGATCAACTGCCCTTCTTCATCTAATGGCGAAAGCCTCAATAGAAGTGTGTTAGTTTTTGTAGCATCGGATGTGTTCTAGCCACGAAATTTGGTGGAGAGGCTAGAATACATGATATCTCCAAAACCCAAAAATCGTTTCTGGAAATTCCGCCTAGAAATGACTTGATTAGATTATAAACCAATTTTTAAATATTTCCTAAGTCTAAACTTAGGGAATATGGTTAATTAATCAGTATTAATTAAGTTAAGGCGAGAATCATCTAGAAACTCCCACAGATCAATCCAGATATGATCCTAGCCATTGATTAAGTTTTAATCTTGGTCATTGGTGCTCCAACATAGGATTATAAGAGGAGGTCGATGTGGTGATGGAGAAGACACTTGAACAGTTCGATTTCTTGGCAGATCGATTTCCAGAGTAGCAGCAATCAGTTGTTGGAGGGAGCTAGAGATAGAAGTAGTGTGTGAGGGGCAGAGACAGTGAGGATGGAGGAAGTATTCCAGATCCAGTGAGTGCATTTGCAAAGAGGCAGAAGAGCCACAGAGAAGCTGACACAGGGGCTGCGCAGTAGCTTCTAGAGGCAAGTTTGATTTGCTGAGAGGGATTGATGTCTTCAGTTCCAAAGGCCGAGAAGGAGTCCCAGAGTGTCGGAGAAGCATCTTTCTAGCTAATAGAGGGCAGAACACCTTCATCAGAGACCAATCAGAGGCTTGACGTCAAGTAGATTGCGCAGAGCAACGCAGAGGGTCAGAGGATCATGTCTCTGAAGGTGAGTTGTGTCGAGGTTTGCCTGTGGGGTGACAAAATTCCTCACTAGATTTTTGCTAGTATTTTTCTCTGTAGGATTGCCAAATTTTCGGCATCTAGTTGTACTCAAAATTTCTTACTACTGCATAATAATAAAAACCCTCACTGCTACACCGGTTTTCCCAAGTTGGGTTTTTCTGAGGACATTTGTCCAAAAATAATTGTCTCAGATCTCATAATTTATGTGTGTGCGTTATCATTTCTCAATTTCCAATGTATTATTTTTCCGCAATATTTTATTTGTGAAGGTTGCAGTATGTTTATTTCAATATTTGTCATAGCAAATAAATTGTTAAGTTAATTAACAATTAGGAGAAATAATACGAGTTGCTGCAACAGGATTCTAGTTTCGAATTTTCACATGGTATCAAAGCGTAGTTCATCAGCTGGAGAGCTCAGAAACGAAGGAAAGGAATTTCACTGCTCAACAAACCGACATTCCCAAGGGCAACGCAATCTTTTGCCAAGAGGTTGAGTTGCTTGAGGAAGTTCGATTTTTCTAAGAGAGGGACAGAAAAATTTGATCCTTCCAAATCGACTGATTCCAAAGACAGAGGAAGCAACTCAGTGCTTTCCTTGGGTAAATCTCTAACTGGACGCAGGGGTTTTGCAGCAATTTACTAGAGCAGATCCAGCGTTGGGGTGGAAGAGAGAAGAGCACACACAGAGGGAAAATTTCCTCAAGGAACTTCTAGTCTCAAGAAATTTGATTTTCCTTGCAAATCGGCAGTAGTTGTGAGCAAATCTTCTCACTCCAGAAGGGAGTGCGAGTAGCAGAGTAGCAGCCGAGCTAAAGGTAAGAGGAAGTTTTTGACAGTTTGTTGAGATGGCCATCGATGGGCTTCGTGATCAGAACAAGTTGGATGGAGCCTCCAACTACGTCATCTAGAAGAGGCAAGGATGTCCTTCATTCTAGATGAATATGGCTTGAAAGCCTACATTAATGTTGTAGTGGTGTTTCCCACGGATGCAGATTAGTAGAAAGAATACAAGAAAGAGATGGCGTGGGTGAAGCGGTTGATCTTGGATGGAGTCTAGGATCATAAAGTCTGACATATATCTAGCAAAGATACTGCCAAACAAATGTGGGATGATCTCCACGTTATACCAGGGTACTTCCAAGCAACGGAAGATGTACCTAGAGGAGAAGTTGAGATGCATCTGAATCCAAAAGGGGGAAGGCATAGATCCCTTCCTCGCCAGGATTCAGGAGGTCTGCGACCAGCTTGCTGTTGTTGGGGCAGCACCTCAACCAACAGAGCTAATGAGGTTGGCAGTAAATAGTGTCTCTGAGGAGTGGCAAGTATTTGTCCAAAGAATATTGGGCAAAGACAAGCTACCAGAGTGGGACAGGACGTGGGCCGACTTGCAGCAGGAGGAGTTGAGGCGAGCTCTGTTAAAGGGATCCATCAGTGGCAGCAGTAGCAGCGGATCGAAGGTGGTGAAGGAGGAGGACAAAGTGGCCCTTGCATCAAAGGGTCCTAGTCAGGGACAGGGGGAGCAAAGAAAGAAGAAGGACCTGTCAAAGGTCAAGTGCTTCAGGTGTGGTGAGCTCGGTCAATACAATACCCAGTGTCCTCTCAGGAAGAAGGACAAGGACGAGAAGCAGGACTAGCAGGCAGCTTCAGCTAAGATCGATAAGCTTTCCTCCAGGCTGGAGGAAGACTTGGCTATGTTCATCGATATACCTCCAGGAGTGAGGTGGAGTGACTTGGTGTTGTGGCCCCAAGGCAGTACAGATGGGCAAGACCCTTGAGGAATCCACCTCCTGAGTCAATACCTTGCTACAGGGGCCCACAAGATTAAGTAGCAGGATGGATCAGTGGCAGTAGATGCAGTTAGTACCAGAGCGACAGTTGCAAACTAGTAGCAGTTAGACGTTGGGGAGCGCAATGCAAAGTTGGCAGCAATGTAGTTGGCATAGAGCAGAATTAACAGCGACGCAAAGCCTTCAGTGACAGAGCAAATGCTAGTAGCAGTCAGAGACTTGGGAGACAGATGCATTATACTTATCACAGTTGCTTCAATATTTTGGATGCTTTTCAGTTGCAGATGTTGCAGTTGCAACTCAGCAGATGAGAGGCAGTGGCAATGTTAGCAATAATATATAAGTGTCAGCAGCAGCACAGATGCAGCGTATATCAGAGTTGCGCAATAGTTGGTGGGAAACAACAGCCAGACATCAGCAACGTGACAGGAGATGATGCAAAGACAAGGTGTTGTGGTAGGGTGCGCAGCACTAGAACACATTCCTCGCAAAGAGGGAGTTTAGTTTTTGTAGCATCGGATGTGTTCTAGCCACGAAATAAGGTGGAGAGGCTAGGAAACATGAGATCTCCAAAACCGAGAAATCATTTCTAGAAATTCTACCTAGAAATAACTTAATTAGATTATTAACCAGTTTTTAAATGTTTCTTAAGTCTAAACTTAGGGAATATCGTTAATTAATCAATATTAATTAAGTCAAGGTGAGAATCATCTAGAAACTCACACGGATCGATCCAGAGATGATCCTAGCCATTGATTAAGTTTTAATCTTGGTCGTTGGTGCTCCAAAAAAGGATTATAAGAGGAGGTCGATGTGGTGATGGAGAAGACACTTGAGCAGTTCAATTTCTTGGTAGATTGATTTCCAGAGTAGCAGCAGTCAATTGCTGAAGAGCGCTAGAGATCGAAGCAGTATGTGAGGGGTAGAGACAATGAGGCTAGAGAAAGTATTCCAAATCCAGTGAGTGCATTTGCAGAGAGGCAGGGTACCCTGTTGTCTCCAAACACCTGATCCACAAACGTTGGTGCATCCTACCCATATAAGGCTTTGTCATCCCAATCGACATGTGATAAGTGGTGTTATAACAATGCTCTCCCAAGTGTAACCACTTTATCCATGCTTTTGTTGGTCAGACACATAGTTTCTTAGATAGCCCTCCAGCCATTTGTTAGCTATCTCAGTCTGCCCATTAGTTTGCGGATGGTAGCTAGTGCTCGGCGTTAACTCTATCCCAACCAGCATAATCAACTCCTACCATAATCCTCCCATGAATCTGTTGTCCATGTCGCTGACAATGGTTTTTCACATCCTATGCAATCGAAATATCTCTTTGAAGAATAACTCCACTATTTGAGACACCAAAAATTGGGAGTGTATGGCGAACAAGTGTGCAAACTTTGTGAGCATGTCAACCACCACATAAATGGAGTCCTTTCCCTACACCTGAGGTGGCTCGGTGATGAAATCCATCGAAACACTTTCCCAATTTTGCTCTGATATGGCAAGTGGTTGGAGTAACCCTGCCAAATGAGTATGATCTGCTTTATTTTGTTGGCAGATGTTGCACTCCCTCACGAACCTCAACACATTTGTCTTAAGGTCATTCTAGGTGAATCTTTCACTGATCATCATGTAAGTTTTCAAATACCCTGGGTACCCTGCTAGTGTTAAGTTGTGCACTACATGCATGATCTTTTCTTTAAGCTAAGATTCTGGCACTAGGTAGATCTTGTCTTTGTAATAAATGATGTCATCAATAGCACGATACCTATCATCCTGGATCAGCCCATCAAGGATCTCACAAGCAAACTTGTTCTTGAAGTAATCGACTAGCAAGAGAGATTTCCAATCAGCCAAAATCCCTATGAGAGAGAGAGTGGGAGGTACTCTGGAAAGGGCATCGGCTACCACATTGTTTTTTCCCTTAACATACTCGATCTCAAAATCATATGCCTAAAGTTTACTGATCCACATCTGTTGTCTCTCACTCAACTATTTCTGCTCCATGAGGAACCTTAAGCTATTATGATTTGTCTCCACCTTAAACTTGTTCCCCACCAAGTATTGTCTGAATTTGGCCAATGCATGCATGATGGCCAACATCTCCTTATCATATCATCCACTAATGTCACTCACAATCCTTGAGTTTGCGGCTCTCAAAAGCAATGGGATGGTTATTCTGCATCAACACTGCTCCTATCCATGTCACTGAAGCATCACACTCAAGCACAAATGGCTGAGTGAAGTCGGGTAAAGCTAGCACAAGACATGAACTCATCACCTGTTTCATCCTCTCAAAGGTCGCTTGTGCGTCACCTGTCCAACAAGAAGCTCCCTTATTAGTGAAGTCTGTAAGAGGTGTTGTCGACTATGAGAACCCCTTAACAAAATTCCTGTAATAAGTGCAGAGGCCTAGGAAGCTTTTCAGCTCTGTCACATTCCTAGGGGTAGGCCACTCGATGAATGCCTCGATCTTTTCGTAGTGTACCTGAACCTCGTCTCCAGCAATCACATCCCCCAAATAAAGCATCTCAGTAATCCCAAACTCACATTTGGACATTTTTGCATAGAGTTGTTGTTCTTCTAAAATTACCAACACCTCGTCCAAGACCCTGAGATGTTCTTCCCAAGTCCTACTATAAACGAGTATTGTCATTAAAGAATACAACAGAATTTTCTGCAGTTGTTTATTGAACACATGGTTTATGCAGGACTGAAATGTAGAGAGGGAATTGGTTAGCCCAAATGGCATAACCAAAAACTCATAGTGCCCCTAATGGCGGTAGCCTGATCGAATATCTATATTTGAAAAGTATTTTGCTCCCTTCAACTCATCCATTAGCTCATCAATCCTCAGGATTGAATACGGTTCTTTATCGTTTTATTGTTAAAAGCCCTGTAATCGATACACATCCTCAAGGTGCCATCTTTCTTCTTGGCCAACACTATCAAAGAAGCAAAGGGACTAGAACTAGGACGAATGTGACCCAACCTTAACAACTCCTTGATAGTTTTTTCAATCTCGTCCTTGTATACCTAGGGATGGCAGTAAGGGCTAGTTGTAACTGCCTGAACCCCTTCCTCTAACTCTATAACATGCTCAAACTCTTTATATGGGGGACTACCTCGAGGAATATCACCAAAAACTTATTGATGTTTAAGGAGTAATACTTGGACATCATTTGGATGCTATCGAGGTTGATCTGGTAGCTTCCTATCGAGAATATAGCACTCAACTACCCACTTGATGTCTCCATGTCACAACACTGCCTCGATGCTATGAGATGACACTATCTTGGGCAGATACTGATGCATGGCCCATAAAACTACCTTTTTGCCATCATGGTTCGTGAACTCCATCTCCATCCTCCTTTGACCTGTAGTATATCTCCCAATAGAATAAAGCCACTAAACTCTCAGTACCACATTGGTATTCAATACATCCACGACAAAAAAATCATCTATCAACGTGTAATTTCCCAGGGTTATTTTCAATTTGGGAATCCATCTAGTGCACTCCATCTGATGACCACCTGGTATGATCATTGTGAAGCCATCAAACACCTCCATTGAAATCTCTCTCTAATAAACCATAGTTGCATCTATAAAGTTTTGGGATGCCCCGCTATCAGTTACATTCTCACTTTGTGTTCCAACAAAACCCCTCTGACCCTGAATGTGTGGTATCTAGGAAGTACTAACATGGATGCAATAACAAGGCCTTTAGCCCCAACCTAGGATGTCTCCTCACCTGTTGCTTGATGTCCCTGTTCCTGCATCGGCTCCTCATCCTCCTCATCACTGTCACTATCTGAATAAACCTCAATGTAATGGGCCTTGCTCACCTTGTCCTTCCCTGAACACTTGTGCTCTGCTAGCCAAGGCTCCTAACAGTTGAAGCATAGTTTTTTCTTCCTCAACTCTTTCTCGATCTCCTCATCGAGCTTTGGTTTTCCGGTCCACTCCTTTTGAAAGGGTTCAACCTCCTTGGTTTTTTGGGCAAGGATGGTTTAGGAGGAAACATGCTCCTAGGAACAACATCTTGCATGTCTCTAGCTCTACTGACTGCATCATGTAGAGTTGCAGGCAAGTAAGCCATAACCCAACCTCGTAGAGGCTCAAATAGCCCCTCAACAAACAACATCACCAACCATGCATCGGATATATTGGTGACCATTACAGCGAGCCTCTAAAATTCTGAAATATATGAATCTAGACTGTCAATCTACTTGAGTTGTGCCAACTCTCTAAAACGAATCTATGGGTCTTTGTTAAAGCATTTCATGAGTTTCTATGTAAACTCGTAGTATGAGGTTATTATGGCATGACCCAAAGTCATTAACCAATGGTACCACCACTCATGGGCCTCACCATCCAAATGAAAAGTAGCCAACTTAATGGCATCTTCCTTTGTCATCTGAATGAGCTGGAAATATGTGTCCAACTTCTAAACCCATGATCTAGCTAAACATTTCGAGGATCCATCAAAATTTGGGATGGTCTCCCAGTGTCTTTTGTAGTCCTTAGTTCTACATCATAGCCCTCTTGGCTCCCTTACGCATATTTCTACATTTGAGGTTGCATAAGTCTGTGAAAGTCATGGCAGCTTGAAAGTCTCCCCTACCTCCTATACTCCTCCAAATATGCCCCAAAAGGTTCATCCTGATCATCTTACCCCATCTAGCCTGCTACTAACCCATCTAAAAATTATGGCATATTGGGTCTAGGTGTCTTGATGTATATAGGTGTGGATTGTTTTGTATGCTTGAGCATTGTGCACAGTTGCCTTCTCCACTGTTAGATCCTTCACCGTTAATGGGATCCTTTTGTTGTTCCCCCAATGTGTTATTGGCTAATTTCCCCCTCAATTCCATCATCACCTTCTAGACCTTAGCCAAATCATTTAGGATGCTAAACAAACTGTAATGTCCCCAAATTTTGGATTACCTAGTGAGTTGGTTAGGAGGATCTTCTAAAGCTTGTGCCAGCCTGGTCATAGGAGCAGGATTACTCCATTGGTGGGCCCGGAGTTTAGAGTTTTATGGGTCTGATTAGGATCGCTTACCTTATTTCATCATCGAAACCAATTTCACACGGTTTGCTCTTGGTTCTGTTGCATTCCGACAATTTCTGTAAAACGACGTTATTAACAGGCATATTTCAATTAATTACATTTAAGGTGTTGTTTCAGGTTGATTACTTGGAGAAACACCTTAGTGTAATAGCTCGTTGGAATCGGGGTGAAAATTTCTACACGGCAAGATGATAAAAAAGGGGCTTTGGGTGGCAAGTGTGACCACAGAGGTGAATTAAGCATTTTCCGGCATTATAAGTCATTTTAATTAGTTTATAAAAGTCACTTTATTAAATAAAGAAAAGAAATTAATTGGAGGGAAAAGGTAAGTGAGTTATAAAAAAAAAGGAAATGAGGGGGTCTCTCCTCATTCATTTCATGCATGTGAGTTTGGAGAAAGAGCTCTTGGAGAGAGTTTGAAGGAGAAGCTTAGGGTTTTAGAACCCTAGTCATCATAGCAGACTTCAGTGTTGAAACTAGACACCTTAGTTTGGATTTGAGAGTGTGGAAGATTTCACTCAAATTTCACCAATGGAATAAAAGATTTTCAATGAATAACGAGCTATTGTGGTGTTATCAGTTGATTTTATTCACTGATATTGTGTTCTCTGCGAATGTTCTTTACAACTTGAAGAAAAATCGTAGAGCTAGAGATTCAAGATCAAATCTAAGGCCAAATCACTGTTGGAAAAGAAAAAGACCTCCATTCGTCCTCCTGTTCGATTTATTTGTGACAAAAGCCAAGCAGTGAAGCCAATGCATGGGTCGAGTTCTTTCTTGTAGGCAGAACGAGTTGCTTATCTCTGCTAGGTCGAAGTACTAGGATTAGTGGCATGATTTTCCCTGTTAGTTATAGAAGTCGTGGCTCCCACTCATTTGTTGGTCAAGACATCTATCTTGTGGGTTGTATTTATGTTATGGAAGGGTCATTGCTTACAAGGTTGAGGTTCCATCAATAGGCACCTTAATCAACTTCTGGGTCGATTTCCCTTCATCTTATGTTGTGCGTTGCTTTGTTGAGGGGTTTCAAAGAAGTTATGAACATGATGATTGTACAGGGATGTGACTACGCCGAGTCTAGGGACCAAAGGAGATCAACATCAGCTTATCCTCTTAATTGGTTGAGCGTAGAGACTGTTTGTGCACACTATATCTGATGGGGGACAAGTTAGGGAGAGTTTGGCACTATTGGACGTGACTTTATAGGTTGAAAGACGTGATTGTTGCCCTTGAATTGACTGTTGAGCTAAACATTGCCTTGCTAGAGCAAAGAACCAAATGTCCCTAAACCACCATCTTTTAAATGTATTTGTACAATGAAGAACTAAAGGGGTTGTTATTGCTAGTTTATTTGTGGTGAAGCAATTGTTCCAGATCTGAATAAACTTCTGAGTAATTAATTTATGTTAGTGAATCCACTGGTTTTGGGGATTTCCATTGCCACTGTGTGCATTTAATTGAAACCAAATAGATGAATAAACGCTTATAGCAGAATGCTCCTAAACAGTGTGAAGAAAATATTCACTAAAACTTGAATCACAAACTTAGAAATTCATTTAGAAGTTTTTTGAGCAGGAATATTACAGTGATATCAAAGTATGTTCTTGGACAGTTGTGGGGTCTAAGGGCAGCTTATAACAAGGAAAAAGGCTTTCAAGTCAAGAAGAATTGTTTGCACAAAAATTTGAATATAATGACAAAACCTTTGCAAAGATGGAGTACATGGAAGCATGTGTGTCATCAAAGGCAATAAATAGAAAAAGGAATAGCAAATCCAAAGATCAAAAAGTAATCAAGGACTAGGAAGCAAGGATTGAAGGTGAAAACCATGACCAAACCTTCTAGGGCGAATTGGGAAAAGTCACACCCGTTGAAAATGTAGCTATCACATATTCACCCCAACAGGTTGGAACGAGAGTTTGGGATGAAAGGGAATCAGAAATTGCTATAGAATGCTTGTCGTCACTTAGAGAGATTGTTGAGTTAGATGATGAGTACAAAGAAAATCATGAGGCTACGACAATTCATGATGACTCCCAAGAGGTGTGTAAAGATGATAACGCACAGGTTGTTGACAGTGCAAACCCAAAACCATAAGTTGATGAGGTAGATGTTGCTCACAGGCCCACTTATGATTATAACTTGGAAAACCAATTGAAGATGAACGCAAACAAGATTAGGGCAGCGATGAGGCAAAATGATGATGCACTAGTATTGGTGACAGATTATTGTTGGAGAACATGACAATTTAGGAGGAGAGCCTTCACTTGCATATTTTTAGACCCTCAGAAAGGCATTGGTAGAGATGAAATCTAACTACCTACACCTCATCTCAAACAAATATCACCTACTCATGCTTGCTAAGATATATCAAGATACACTAGTAGGGATAGAGGAGGAAGTTGACAAGCTTACACATGAGCTTGAGACTACCCAGAAGTCCTTGAAGAGCACTCAGATGGTCCTTCAACAATCAAAGTTGCAGGTTGAGCAGCTTTGTATGGGGTTGAGTGTGTGTGCTCTTCATCCTCCATAGTAGACAGAGAATTAATTATGTAAACCATCACACCAAAGGATGTTAGAGGCATTCATGATTTGCTAGAGGAGCCTCCAGTGATAGTGGAGCACCTAGATGAACTGGCACTTGCAGAGAAGTATGTTCCAGAGGGTTCTGATTATACACCCACAGGATGTGGACAGATATATTTCAGATGAGGATACATCCATCTGGGATCCAAGTTTAGTTGACACAAGTGGAGTGGCTACTGGAGACCTTGGTTAGCATGCGAGGCTTTCAATCATTCACCAGGTGTGAAGGATGACTATGGCATTAACAGGGTGATTGACCCGGTGACCAAACACTCATGTTCCTTCCCACTTCCATTAGAGTTCTGGTCAGTGCTAGTGGCATGTTGGTTTGATGGAGTGTGCAGACTTCTAGAGACGTCTCGGCACATCATTCATGCATGGGGTTATAGGGTGGTAAGCATGCCCCAACAGGAGTTGTTCAGATGGGATGGCATTTGTATGCCACCAGACATAGCAGTATATGGGGATGATGTTCTTCCATTGATGTATTGTGTACATGAGCCACCGAGGATTGGCACAGCAGTGACATCCCCATTAGTATGTGAGGAGTCATGCCAATTAGGTCTACCAAGACAGAGAAGGAGATATGACTCACATCATAGTGGTTCCACTAGCAAGATGCCAGATACATTAGCGCATGCGGGATACCAGACGATATAGGGTGCATCCGCAACAGGCGGTGATACCCAGTGGGGTACAGGGATATGCCACAATGTGCAGAGGTATGCAGAGGAGTACGGTGATGCATGGTTTTACACAGCGGTGTATGGTGTTGCATAGCAGGATCTCGAAGTATTGCTTCTAGGGAGACTGACCGATCGGGACATTGGGCATACTAGTGGGCCGGCTTACCCAGGATCAATGAGTGGATGGATGAGCATCGGGGAGCATTACATTCCTCGAAGTTTGATCTTCGATTGGAAAATCACCTAATTAGAGTCAGATAGCAAGATACTCGCAGGACTACCCGTGGGTATCTATATGGCTTCTTGATCACGCCCTTGGGATTGACCCATGCATTTGTCACTTTCCAGTCCTATATATTGTTGCAGAGGCCTTTGTTGTTGTTCTCTAATGCTCTCATCACATATAGCAGGACACATGGGGTCACCTGAGACAGTTGGGTGAGACACAGTGCATCGTGGACAAAAGAATGGCTTCCCAATTAAGGCATATGGTCGGAGCGTGAGTTGACAAATACAAGATTAGGGATGGCGTTACCCACTGCAGAGGCAGTGTATGTTCTACCCTTGAGTACACACTTAGGGAGATGATCAGGAGAGAGTTGCATGACACACCTTCGGCGAAACATTTCGAGTCATTCTACGAGCATATGGGGCACAGTGGATGGTAGACCTCTTTTAAAAGAAAGCACATGGGCTCCAAGCAATAATTAGGTACATCACTAGGAGATGGGATAGCAGAGTCCGCTATGTGATCTGGCAAGAGCAGGGTAGTTTAGCATGCGCCAGATTTATTCATGATACATGGTATCCATCTATTGGTTGCATACAAGGATTAGAGATGAGGCACGAATGGGTGCCAACAATTAGCAGTACTTCGCGACAGCGGTCAGTTATGATCACAATGGCACAACCACAACATGGCAGTCTCCTTTTCAAACCAGCATGGGGCCCTAGCATTACAGGTCTCGACAACTCAAGCACCATTATGGGTGAGTTGGTCTTTACAAGGGAAGATCATCCAAATCTTCCATTGGACTTTAATTTGGCGGAGGATGTTTCACTTCTCAGTGATTTGCTGACGGCATCAAAGGTGACAATGTTTGGTTTATGTGGGCTCTTAACCATTAGGCCCATCCAATTTTTTTATTGGATAAATGAAGGATTATTATCAGACTTTCATTAATACACAGACTGTGGATGACGTGTACTAAAGGTTGTATCAACTTTAGAAATATCTCAGTCTCCAAACAATGAATGCAAACCAAAAATATTTTAGCATCTAAAGATGGTGGAAATGGGTACCCAAACAGCAGATGTAACGCAAAAATGCCTCCATATACACACAGTGATCAACTTAGCTCCAAACGAGGGAAACTTGGCCTTCGCAGAGATATAGACAACCCAAAAATGTTATCTATAAATAGCAATTAAATCTCTGCCCTCCAAGATGACTACAAACTCAAAAGTAATACTAACTCGACCCCCCTTTTACAGCTCGACCCTTATGTAAACTCGGCCCCTTATGCAATAGAACTTGGCCCTCCTTTTGAAACTCGACCCCTCCTTGGGAACTCAACCCCCTTAACAGAACTCGACTAGCAAGGGAATGAGACTCTCGACCTCTTTAAACAAGAGAAACTCAACCCCTTTACCGACAAAACTCAGCCCCCAAAGAATACTGGAATCAACCCTCTTGAAATGACAGAACTCAACCTGTTAACCAAATGTGAACTCACTAACATGAAGCCCAAAACTCGACCTGCAAAGAGAATAAGGAATACCAAATATGGAGTTATAAAATCAACTAATAAAACTTGTTAAACTTGCTACATTTCTACTACAATCTCCTTCTCCGTCAACAATGAAGCACAATGTCAGAATCTGAGTGATCTCGCTTCAATACTAGCGAAGGTGTATAGTTTCAACACCGAAACCAGCGACCAAAATGAGGGTTTCCAAAAACCCTAGACTCTCTTCTCAAAAGCTCTCCAAAATCTATTTTTCAAGTCAGTGAATGCAAAAATGAGAGACTCCTCATTTCCCTTTTTTATAATTCACTTAACCCCTTTGCCAACTTTTCACCTTTTATTTTAATAGAGTCACTTTAGTGGGTTTTCTCACTTTATAGTTTAAAATTGACTTTTCTTTAGCCTAAGACCCATGTTCCCCTTTTCTCCACTTCAGCTTTTATATAATTTTCTCTTAGGCAAATTGTGTTGCCTTGATTAACTTCCCAGCCTAGCCTATAGGAACTTAACTAGGCTAGCAGAACCTTCCCCTTATGTCTCCTAAGCAAATCAGACCATAGAAGTGTTAAACTTTGTTCAATCAAACCCACGCAATTGTATTTTGAGGGTTCAAAAGAACTACTCCTCTAAAACGGCACCAAACCATGTATCCATTTATTTAATATACATGAGAAAGGAAAACTAGAACCCAAATGCCACTCTTGCTTGAGCTCTTTACTAAGTGCAAGCTTGATCAAATTAAGATTTTGAACAATATAAAATTCAATAGAACAAATAACTTGCATGCACTTAGCATTTAGAGTTTGCCATTTGGCTAAGTTTCCATGTCTCACCTCTATGCAACATATAACCTAACATCCATAGATGAGTTTGAAAAAGTACAGTACTAATACATAGGAATTCAGAATATATACAGGATAGATAAGATAACATTAAAATATAAGGCTCTACCCCTCTGTTATCTGGGCCATTTGGCTTGGGCAGAATCATGCTATTTCTGACAGCCAATCTCCTCCCCCTCAGTGCACAGCAGTACAAATCCTAGCTGTCATGGAAGTCATTCCACATCTGACAAAATCTCCTTCATCCAGCTCACTGGTTGACATCCCAATCCAACAAGACTTTCCTTGGGGATTCTTTGATGGGACCATGCAGGGAAACCATCTCTTTGGGGAGGGGGGGGAAGGTGGTGAACGGGGACTCTTACTCCTCTCAAAATGTCAGACGCGGAGGGGTGGGGGGGGATCTTATTCCTCTCAAAATATCACAGCGTTTCTTTTTCTGCAGGTCTGGGCCTGGCTACTAATAATTTTGCAGAACTTATGGCACTTAAGCTCCTCTTACATCTTGCCAGGTAAAGTACCATTCCCCAGTTACACATCTATGGAGACTCTCTCTTTCTATAAACTGAATGAATGAAGTATATACAAATCAGAACTACACACTTCAGCCACTCCTTCAACATATAAAACTCCTCTGCTCACATTTCACTCACACTACATTTCCCCATGTGTACAGGGAATGGAACAGAGAAGCAGATGCCCTCTCAAAAGCTGGAATGGCACTGGACCAGGGCATATGGAAGATACAGGAAATGTTCCATGATGGACACTCTGAATTTTTTCATGAATCTTGGACATAAATAGCATAGAAGTTGACTCTCATTTGGCTGAACATTTCTCTCTCTTGGATCTAGCTGCTTCTGTTTTTTGAATATATATGCTGATCATAGGATGACGATGTATCTCTAAGTTCTAACATAGACTGATAATATTCTATAACTGTTTTTTGCTGGTTCTGACTTCACATTTTGACAGACAATTTCTGGTATTTCTGGTTTAGACTTATTTTGTATCCCTTGTGGACAAACAGTTTTGGCTGGGCCGGTATATGGCGTCTAAAAATGTAAAGTTTGTTTTGATCAATAAAATTACTGAATTTTTTTCTATGGAAAAAAGAAAAAATATAACATTAAGATGTAAAAAAAATTGAACAAATCAAAATGTAATTTTAATATTATTTGCTACAATTCAGATACACAATGGTTCATCTAAAATTACTAATACAAGTAGGTGGGAAATCATTGCATGTTTCTTCCTGAAGCTTTTTATATGCTTGCCGCCTCATTTCTCATGCAGATCAAGTGTGCATTATGTAGCAAGTATGATTGATCAAAGTGAAATGAACAAACTGCCATGTACATAGATTTTTACCCTCTGCCAATATGTCTATAAGAATGGCTAAAAGAGAATCAGTGGTAAACATCAAAGGCAATAACAGGATATGAAAACGACAGCCTTGCTTAAAAATATTGCACTGTAAATACAGCTTATTTATAATGTAGAATATTTAATGTTGGGAGAGAGAAGGAGAACTGAATGACTCCCCCAATATGAGAAATACTAAAGTGAAGTGAGAAACTAGTTAACCAACAAGAAGGTTACACTGGGCAGATATTAATATCCTTAATATAAAAACCATTCCAGCTCTTCCACCTTTCAACCTTACTGAGCCATGTGGCTCTACAGCTGCCAAGAAAACATTTCCAAGAATGCAATCAACAGGAATATCTGCAACTGCAAATTTTAAGTTAATGCAGTGCTGTTCAAAGCATAGAGATGCTTTGGGTACTTCATATTGAAGCTTTTTATTTCCTAGACCCACCACTTTTCTTTCTGCAGCAACCCAGTATTTTGCTGGAATGGTTTTTATATTAAGGATATTAATATCTGCTCCTGAATCAAGAAGCGCAATCATTTCGAACATTTCTCCTTTAATACAGATATCGATTCTGACCATGATGCTGTTGATAAGAGATAGTCAGAATTCTCATCTCTTTGAATCCAAAGTTTGGATCTTTCATTCCTTCAGCAATTTCAATTTTTTGATTACTGTTGTACTGGGTAGTGTCCCATGGCTGGTCCTCTTCTTTTTCTTCTTCTTTATTGATCATCTGTTTTCCTTTCTTTAATTCTGCTATTTGGGATTTCATAGCAAAAATCTCGGACTTGAGGTTGTGAATTTCACGACTTACTTCACCTAGAGTGAGTGATCTTACTCTGTCGGGTTTTTCTTGGTGCCTCTGAAAAGATTTTGTATTTCATTCAAATGATGCATCAATAACAAAGATTTCTTACCTGAATCTTTAGAAGCTCTGGTGCTGAGCTGTTCCATGAATGCTTCAGTCAGGCAGTTCTTCATTTCTCTGTCTTCCATGGCTCGGATCTGAGATAAAATCTTTATCTCATCTTCTTCAGTTGCGGCCATGAGAACTTTCTCTTTTTGGGGTTTAAGATTTTCCCCTTCTTCACTGGAGTCATCATAAAAATCTGAATCTGAATCATATTGAATTTGGCAGGCACATTCATCGGATTCAGAACAAAAGCATTTTGAAGTATCAGAATCTAAACATTGCTGGATATGAGCTTGTATTTCTTCTGCAGAAGAGGAACTGAATGAGTCATAAGATGATTCTTCAATCTGGTGCTACTGAGCTATTTCTCTGATTACAACATTAGGACAGCGTTCTGTCTTATGAGTATGGGAACCACATTTCATGCATTGCATAGGTCCCTTATTTTCCTGCTTTACTTGTTTTCCTCTCTAGACAAAGGCTTGAGATTTTGCCTCTGTTTGTCTTTGAATCTTCACCTTATGGACATCTAGAAGAAGTATGTCCATTTTGTCCACATAGGCAACATGTAAGGCTATTCCATTTTTCTTGCTTTGATGCGTGCAGATGGATATCAGAATGATTATAATAATGTGTTCATGGAACATACTTGTAGTATCCCTTCTTTGCTCTAAAGATTTGACCTCTGGACTGTTTGGGATATTGCCTTCTACCTTTGGGATATTTCCTGCGATCTTTGTAGAACTTTCTTTGTATTCCCCTTTTGCTCTCTTCTTTGCTTTTCTCCTTTTCACCAAAGGATCATCTGCTGTAAGTCCATATTTACTGCAAATGGACTTTTTGTCTGGAAGTCTGGAAAGTTTTTCCAGAGATTTATTGACTTTGGAGCTGGTACAAAGACTTACCAGTGTTTTTGTAATATGAGCATATATTTCTCCCCATGTATATGACTCAAATGGCATTGTAAGACTTCTTGTAATCTGATGTAGTCCACAAATCTTGATGGAAGCGCTGCAAGATAAACTTGTTTC
Organism: Pinus taeda; assembly: GCA_000404065.3. Classification (NCBI taxonomy): domain Eukaryota; kingdom Viridiplantae; phylum Streptophyta; class Pinopsida; order Pinales; family Pinaceae; genus Pinus; species Pinus taeda. The sequence goes on from APFE031306032.1 coordinate 169,987, forward strand.
CATAACAAGTTCTTTGAATCTTTTACCTCATAAATCCGCTGCATCCAATCTCTGTGGAAGTCTTCATATTGAGACATTTTATGACATTTTAAGTTCATAAGAATGACTTCATTCTTGTTTGCAATTTCTATCTCACTACCACACCAGTGTTCAAGGATCATTGAGGTTAATGCTCCTATCATATTACTGATAGTGGTGCCATCTGGATTATGTATGACATCTCCATTTTCATCTTTGAGAACTTCTTCCATTTTTGCTATGAGCTTCAGAGATGACTCTGTCTCCACCACCTGAGAATTGTGCCTGTAAAGCACTATATAATTGTCCTACAAACATCAATCTCACTTTTTCCCCTTAGACACATAAGTTTGTATTCAGTATACATCATGTCTATGAGTTGTCTGATTTGACCAACACTCATACTATCAATGTTCCATTCTCTGTGAGATTCTGGGAAAAAGGTATGAGCTTCAAGGAGCTTACCTTTACCTTCAATGTCAGGTGCTGGATATTTACTGAACCTATGCTCAACAGGTTCATAAATAGGAAAGATCTGAGTGTCAGAATCTTTCTGCTCTTTCTTTTCTTCTTCTTCATCCTTAAATAAGGATGCAATAGTTATTTCTCAGTAGCCTCAGATTTTGAAGATGTGGCTACTTCCTTGGGGAACAATGCTAGGAACCTATTAACAGGGTTGATAGGATCCTGCATCTTTATATTTCTTTTAAAAAGAAAGGAGTTAGAAACTGGTCTTTCTGTTTTTGATAGATTCATCTTTTCTACCTTATTTGTCAAACCAGATATAAGATTCTTAGTTGTATCCAGATGATCAACTAATTTATCTTCTACTCCTTCTATCTTTAATAAGGTTTCTCTAGCATATGTACGAATAATGGTAGAATCATACTGTACATTGTTCAAACATTTATTTACTTCATTTATTGATACTTGGACAGTATCAAAATGATCTTTCACTTCTGCTGCTTTAGCTATATTAATTTCTAAGCCTTTCATTGTTGTGTTTGTCCAATTTAGTTGTTCACTTGCCTTTTGTATTCTGCCATCAATGCCTAAGGTATTGTCATCTTTCTGCACAAGTGGAATAGCTTTAGCTGCATTCTGGTTTTCTCCAATAACAATTCCTTTAAAGGGAGGAAATGTTGATGAAGTTTCTACTTTGCTTCCATCTAATGCAGTCCAAGCATGCTTATTAGCTGAAGCAGTTGATGACGAACCAATGAAATGATTTAATGGAGAAATATTATCTTTCCATTAATAGAAAGATATCCATGAATTATTAACTTCCATGTAATGCTTCCAATCTTCAGCTAATTGCTTTTTCTCTTGTGGAGTATAAGTCTTGTTAAATTCTTCTGCCTAGGGATTGGTGAACAAATCCCAATTAAGCATTGCTTTCATCCATTGGGCACTTATTTCGGACTTTAAGCATCCATCCATAAGAGAAGAATTTGTGCATTTCCATCACAGCAGGCTTTTTGCAATCTTTAGGGACTGGACCAAATCTACATGTTGGTATAAGGCCATTTGCTTGCTCAAGGAGTCCTAAACCATATATAGGCTTAGTTGGTCTCATTAAACTCATCATCTCAGTTAGCCTTAGATCTTCTCCTTCTAAAGTAATTATCTCATGCATCATAAGGACATGGTCATGCCCCTGATCATGTGGAAAAGGAATGTCCGAGCATTTAGGATTGGGGGATGGATTAACAGAGGTTGACGGAGGAGCTATGCCAAATCTGGAATTATGGTTGGCATGAATTGCAATTTCAGCAAGCGTAAGTAAATTGACAATGTTTTGGCACTCTAAACATTTAACTTCTAAGGAGGCGAAGTTAACAATTTGTGCAAATTCAAAAAGGGAAATATGTTTACAGGAAGAAAAACTGGAACATGCAGTATCTACAGTAGAAGGATCTCTGTAATATTTAGACTTTTTACAGGCTAGTTCAATACCTCGGCAATCTATAGTAGATCTTCTGGGAAAGGTTATGACTACAGAAGATAGATTTTTTGTGATATCAGCTGAGGTAATTCTTTTTGGAGTAAGAGGCCTGGGATTATTTACAACCCAGTGTTCAGGGAAAGTCAAGTCTTCCCATCAAATTGTCTAATGCTCAATTTTCTGATTTTTAGCATCAGTCATTATAACAACACTTGACTTGGAATCACAGCTGGGTGTATGGCGAATGGCTAGCCATAAAGTGTTGGTATGAAGGCAACAACCCTTGGTCTGTATGGCAAAATATTATTTCTCTTTTGATGCATATCGAAACCAGTGGTTTAGATCTGAAGTTGTAAGATCTGATCAAAGGTTTCATCAAAAACATAGATAGAGAAATTCGGAAAACAGTCAAAATAGACTAGGCCATGTGATAGTGGAGCAACAATTCCGCCAATCAAGGAATCAATATACTTGTTGTGTGTAAGATCACGAACAGCAGCTAACACAAAAGTATTTAGCCCTTGATGTATTAAAGCGTTGATCCCTACTCTAATGCATCCTAGATGCAGATATTTTGTGTTCAATCTTTTGGCCTTTGCTTGCAAGGCTTTTGGATCTAGCAAGGGGATGGTCTGGATATTATCAAAGTTCTCTTGTATTTGGCTAACAGACTCTTTTATGCTAATTCTATTGACAGCCTTTAAATGAAATAAAGAAATATCATTATAGACTTCTGAGGGAGCTATGGCAGATAATTCCCATCGGGCAGATGGCTGACTTTCTTCATACTCAAGTTCAACTTGGTTTAAGACACGAGAAGAACTTGAAGCAAACATATCTCTCAGTGGATTTTCTTCAGCCAAAGATTCTCTCTCTTCTAATTCACGGAAAGAAACAGATTTCAGGGAATGAATCCATTCTATATGAGTTTCGAGATTTAGAATACCGACCTTATGAACTAGATGTTACTGGCTCTGATACCAATTTTAAGCAGGGGCTTCTGTCACAAGCTTGCTACTTGTTGCGTCTCTTCGATTATATTTGATAGCCAGCTCCTGGTGAACCAATGGTGAACTCAACGCGAACCTACTCAAAACTTTCACGCTCTCATGGCCTCAACAATGGCTTCCTCGCCTAACAACGGCATTGGCATCCCTTCGTTCCTTTGGCAAACCTCTGATGAACTTCCTGTGAACTTCAAATGAAAGCTCAAAAATAACTACTACCACAGCAGACAATATAGATGCGCAAGGTATTCAAATGCGGAATGGTGTACTCATATTATTTCAGAATGGATTTCAAAACTTTTACAGAGAGATTATTTATCAAAGATTGACTATCTTCGCATTTATCGGGCTTTATGTTGTCTGCAAGGAACAAGAAATACTGAAGGCTACCTGGGCGAAAGATAGGCTCTGCCTCAGAATATGACTGGACTCATATACAGACTCGAAGACTTCTAAAATGATTCGGCCACTTTAGGTTCTCACCAGTGCCGAGCACACTGATGCGCAGGCTCCCAAATCACATTGACTCTCTAAGACTCTCTAAGACCCGATGCCTCAACAATGAGCCTTACCCGCATTATATAGGAAATGGGAGGGGACAAACATTACTGTAGGCCATCAGTGAACTGACCGAAAGGTGGAAGGAATCATTGCTTTCGGGTAACGCCAGAGCGACATCCGCACAAAGTTTCCAGTCCGGAAAAGTAAATCTTACGGAAAGTGATTCCAACAAAACAAAGTGGATGCTTTTTAGATTATCAAAGCCCACGAGAAATATAATGCATGAACTATATACACAATGAAGGCTTTAGTACAGCAAAGCCCATGGGAAATCTGGTCACAATTAAGTCCTTGTGATTGGACATCATGATTACACAATGGATGCTTTTACTGAAAGCCCATGAGAATTGTCAGAATACCATAAGTTCAGAGAATCTATTTCTTTTATACAATAGTTCATCCCAGGCCTTTGTGTATATCCTGCGGACGATTATAGGTTTTCCTAGAACAATCTAATGTTTAACTTTAGTTAAAACTAACCACTCTAGATGTTCTCTCATGTATTCTTGGAGTGAATAGTTTAGATTATGAAATGGCAACCATTCTTTATCTGTCATTTCTTTGACAGTTTTGTAAATAGGGTGAAAGCAGTCTCCAAGGTTTTGTTCAAAACATAAATCACAATGAGTTCTGCAATATTGTTCGTGGTATACAGGATCCATTGCGGTTCTGCTAACACCATAGTCACTCCACCAATCTCTGAGCCATTTGCACTATTGGTTTCTCTGATAGGTGCCGACTGTGCTGAATTTCAGCTTTATAAAATGAGTTTATGTTTTGTCGTCAACATTAAGAAAGTCCCACCAAAGCTGTTTATAACCTGCAAAATCATACACAGTGTCAGGAAAATTAATTTTTGGGTCATTTCTTGGCCATCGAGCAGCAGGGTGAGTTGGCCAATGTCCCTACTCATTCCAGAGATCTCTTGTTCTGTAGATGCATAAATATCTTTCATGTATGTCGTTACTGGGTCTTCCATGGTACCATATGCCAGCGATATCATGGAAATTTTATTCCAGAGCTACTTGTGCAATTCTGGCATCTCTTCTTGCTTTTTCATAAATCATGTCATGGATCCACTTACTTCCTTTTGGATATACCTTCCGTTCTGGCACAAGGTGTTGGATGTCAGTGTGTCGCTATAAGTTGGCATCCAGTACTTTCGTCTACCTGAGTTGCCACGTGGGTTTCCAATTTCTTTTGTATTCTTCCCAGTCTGGATTGTCTGGGATAGTGCGTAGGACCTCTTGCTTTTGATTTTGGTCCCACTCAGTGACTACCATCATAACATGATCTTGTGGCTCAAAATATTCTATGCTGAGAAAATCCGAAAGATTATTTTCTTTTCCCTTGATATGCTCAACTTTGAAATCAAAGTTGACGAAAAGTGCTTGCCACCTGGCAAACTTTGCTTCCCCAGCCTTTCTGATGTCTTTTGTCAATACTTTTTGTAAAGCTGTTGCATCAGTTCTTAACAAAAAAAATTATTGATGAGATATACCTCAAACTTACTGATGCAATTCCAGGCTGCTTTAACTTTCTTTTCTATTGTGGAATAATTTTGTTCAGCTGGATTCCACACTCCCGATGCAAACTGAACAATTTGTTCAGTATCTCCATTTTTCTGTTTCAAGATACCTCCCCATCCTACTTGCATCTGTTTCTACAATTTTAAATGCAAGATCATCAGCAACATATAGAATTGGCAGTGTTTTTACCTTGGCCTTGATATTTTCTACTGCCTTAGTATGGACTTCTGTCCATTCTGGGGGATTTTTCTTCAACCTTTTGTTTAGTATTCTTCTATCACTTGCACAGTCTTGATAGAAGTTACTAACATAATTGAGACAACCTAAAAATCTCTGCAGCTGATTTTTATCTGTTATGATATCAGAGAATTTGTCTGCAAATTCCAATGCATGCTTCTGCAAAGAGATCTGTCCATTGGAGATTGTGTGTCCCAGAAATTTGACAGTGGTCTGAAAGACCTCTATCTTCTTCTTACTGAGTCCAAGTCCATTGTGCTTCACCAATTGTTTGAAAATATTTATACGTTTGAAGTGATCCTGAATATTCTTGGAAAATATTAACACATCATCTATATACACAATAAGCCAATCAAAATATGGCTTAAAAATCTTATCCATTACCTTCTGAAACTTGGATGGAGCATTCTTCAGTCCAAAAGGCATCACACACCATTCATAGTGGCCCGCTGGTATGCTGAAAGCAATTTTAAACTTATCTTTCTCTGCAATAGCGACTTGCCAAAATCCTGCCTTCAAGTCAAACTTAGAGAAAATTTTTGCTCCTGCTATTTTTCTGATCAAATCACCTTTGTGAGGTATAGGATATGTGTCAACTGCTAAAACTGAATTCAGAGGTTTGAAGTGTATTACTAACCTTGGGATTCCTCTGATTTGTTCTGCTCTCTTGTTGACGTAGAATCCATAACAGTTCCAAGCACTGTCTGATTCTCTAATAAGTTTTCTGTCCAAGAGCTGCTTGATCTCTTTTTCGCAGAGATCTCTATATTCTTTATTCATAGGGATTACAAAAAGGTTACCCTGGGGAGGCAACCCTTGTCAGTGAGGAAAGAAGCTGTGAAAATCAAACATGTCCAGATGAAAGTAAACACGTAACCAAAGAGAGGAGGTACACCCTACTTGCAAAATCAGCTGGTTCAAGTTCGACATCCTTGAAGTTCAACAAAAAATTCAACAGTGAAAATTTTGGTAATAAAATTTGCCATTAAGTTCAACATACTACAAAATTTGAAAATTTAAAAAATATATGTAATAAAATTTGTGTTTGGCAAGTCATGTTTCTGTACTGCCTCCAGTGCATAAGAACAATACGAAGAAGGGCTTCTTATGCTCCATTGGGACTCTTCTTTTAGAGGAAACCATTGCGCAACAAAATAGAATTTACTCAGGCTTAACTCAAGCTTATTTTTCAAAATATGATAAATCTCTCTTGGCAGGTAACTCTGAAATTGATTAATCCATTATATCCTCATGGTCAAATCAATCAGCCACAGTTGTGTCATGCAATCTAGTTGCCAACAAATTCACAAGTCTAGCAGTACAAATTTGAAATTCTGTTTATCTCAGCTTTTAGTTCTAGACCCCTTTTTGTTGTAATATCAGCATTGACAACATATAGATCGCAGAACAACAAACAGCGAACTAAATCAGAGTACTCATTCACAATATAAACAGAAAGCAAGAATGAAAGATGAACACATTCACAACACATATCTACTGCAGAAATTTTCCCTTCTTATTCAATCACAGTTCTGTGGGAAAGTCTTGCTGCTGGCAAATTCAAGGGGGTGCAAAAGCGGCACTCTTACAAGCCTGCAGATACAAGTTAATCAAGACACAGCAGTCATGACTCGTACCTGGGCATGGACAGCCTAGCAGGGCCACAACTAGACAAGTGAGAAAGAACACACCTCAATCTGGGCCCTGGTGCCTCGTGTGTGGGTCTAGTGCCTGGCCTGGATCTGAGCCTGTGTGCGGCAACAACAGCTAGGCAGAGCAGCTCCAAGAGATGAGCAAAAATATTCTACACAGAGAAAAATCTACACACAACATCTGTCCTAGAGTGTTTTTTAATTAATTTTCCTTTGACTTTAACCCAATTTTAGTGGCAATTTGAAACAAACCCATTCAAATTCAGGAAAACTTGTTCCAATTTGTGTTCAGCTTCAAGTTCACCATCAAATTCGCTGAACAGGAATGAATTTGTTCGATTTCCCTTGAAATTCACCAAACACAGTCACTTGGTCAAATCACCATCTGAACCAACAATGCAGATCTCTGTACCCAATGTATGCCAGATGATGTCATCGGGAGACTAGCCTAGGTTGATAGGGCCCTGGGATCTGAGTGGTGTGAAAATTCCTAGACTCAAAAGAACCCCTACTGCATCAAATCTGAATCTACTTCACCTACTTGATTTTTAATATACATTAACCAAGTTATCTTTCTCAATATTTAAGCAAATTACTTCTGCAGCCTACACTAATTAAATATTTGATCTCAAGAAACAGAAAACCGAGCAAAGAACAAGATACATAGGACACACTTATTTTTGGACACAATAGTCCCCGCAAAAACCCAATGCGGGAAAACCGGTGCAGCAGCTCTGAAGGTTTATTATTGTGCAAGAGAAACATCTGAATACAAATCTAGGATGCCCATCTAGCAATCATTTATAGAGAAAATACTGGCAGAAAATCTGAGTGAGTTTTACCTCACTTCACCCAGCAGAATTCCCGCTGATCCGGGACAAGACTTGCTAACCCTAGCTATTTTTGTGATGGTTGTGCGTCACCCATGCGTCACCTTCTCTACCCTCTGTGTCAGCTCTTCCGGCTGTTCCGGCAATTCCCGGCAGTCCTATTCGTTCCGGCAGTTCTGGATTATGCGCGACAGGCAGCTTTTCTGCATCACCTTCTCTGCCCTTTGCGTCAGCTCTTCTGGCTGTTCCAGTAGTTATGGATTCTAGGAGGCAAGCAACTTTTCTACATCAGCTCTCCCAACTGCTCCCCTGCCTCTACATCAGCTCCCCCGGCTGTTCCAACAATTTCAGCGATTTCGGCAGTTTTGGATTCTGCGTGACAAGCAGCTTTTATGCGTCAGTGCTCCCAGCTACTGCACTACCTCTCTGCAAGCTCTCTCTGTCAGTGTTCTCCTGAAAGTCCTTCCAGATTCTCACTGTCCCTATGCTACAAGATCTCCCTAATCGATTTTTCTCCTGAAAACTCACCTCAGAAAATCGATTTCCTCAATCTCTCTGTGTGTGTTTCCAAATGAACCCCAAGCCTCCATTTTATACTTTTCCTGTTGAGTCTTCAATGGCCGAGATTAAGTCTTTAATCAACGGCTAAGATTAAAACATGAATCGATCCACCTTCTAAATCATTCTCACCCATATTTAGATTAATACCCATGAATATTTTAATTTCTCTAAGTTTAGACTTAGGAACCCCATTAAAAATATTAATTATTTTAATAAAATACAATCTGGGTGGAATTTCACCAAACGGTTTCTGGGTTCTTTGTAACTCGTGCTTTAACTTCCAATGCTACCAAAAACTAACAGGGGGCATCAACCTAACGCCACCAGGACAGACACAAAAGGGAGATATCTCCTAATATCCAAGGCCAATAAATCCCCATTGGAGAGAGAAGAATCTAGTAATGAACCACTGAGAAATGGATTTACTCTCTCAGGCTGCTCTAATACTACTAGAATTCCTCCGCACAGTCTGACAAGGAGCCCAGCCTGTGTGGGTAGGACACCAGAGCTCAACAGCCATAGTGGTACCCAGCTAAATATTGGCAGATGTTTCTTCCCTACTCTCCCTGAAACTGGAGGAAATACGTCATATGTGGAATTGTGGCAGACAAGCTCTGGAGTAACCACCCCCTGAGCGAACATTCAACATGCATCCCTGAAAAAAGGCCTATTACCAAAAAAGGTAGAACAAATCAAACAGATCACAGAAAGGATGAAAGTTATAAATTTATATATAGTCACTGACCATCCTTTATGAGACTTCAAAGTCTAAGATACCAATTAATTGTAAGTAAAAAAATGGGAACGAGAATTAAATCTCAGATAGTAATAAACTATATCACACTCTCTTAGGGACATTAACTCCTTGCATGATACACTGGATTCAGCATTTCACAATCTATGCTTCCCTGATTTCTACGTAAAACTCAGCTTTAGACCAGTCATCGGAATTAAGAATAAAGAAAATGTTCAAAGTAAGTTGGCCACAAGACCACAGTGGTTATGAAACAGGGGTCTTCCTTAAAACAAGATAGCAGGCCAATTAAGAAAGATCATCCCTAGAATTTCATGCCGAGATTGAAGATTCCATTGAACTATGCAGCAGTTTCTATTGTCGGAAACTTCCATTAGTCCTCTGCAGGAAGATATGCACAGTAAAAATCATACTAAAAATAAGAAAATTACTACAAAGGAAATAAAATAAAGCTTGAGGCTTGAACTGCAGACTTATGCTCTCCATACATTTCCTTAACAGTTTGCTTTCCATCCTAGCTTATGGCACCATACTATTTCAAGATTCGACTATTCCATCTGCACTTATGTTTGGAGATTTACAGGCATTTATCAAACAAAACAATGTCCCAGGGAGAAATTCCAGTAGAAGTTTAGAATCAAAGAGCTAGCAAGAAATTAATTCAGAAGTTCTGGAGGCAGTACAAAGATGGCCTTGACAGAATAAAGATGGCCTTGACAGAATTGAAAGACTCATCCATGGCTTCTCAACCATAGACACCTGTTATTATAGAAAACAAAAGCTTAAGTATTGAACCAGCAACATATTGGAAACTCCTAACTTGAGCCAATAATCAATGTTAATGATTTCTGAAAGTTTGGGACTAAGAAATTTGGAAGAAAAAACAACTAAATCACAAAAAGTATAGACAACTCTTCCACTTTGTTATAGTCTGTGACCAAATTCAGTGATAATGATTATTGGAATTTTAACACCTAAAATACTGATAAGACCAAACAGCCGCCAATGATGCCGTGATTCAGCAGTAAAGAGGGTGGTATATCAAACCACACACTAGCATTCAATTCCATGAAAGGTATGAATATGTAGTTGGGGCCAGCACAAGTCTCTGGTGAATTTGACAGATTAGCCAAAAGGTGATGCTTATGTTCAAGAGTTGAGACCTTGAGGGGCATTTCACCGCACAAGTGTTGAGAAATCTAGGGCATCAATATTAGGTAATTTCTCTTCTATTAGTAACTGCTTGTGAGAGCTTTTTACTTTCTTAGATTAAGATCTTCTTTTACTTAGATTATTAGTGTTATTTTCATCAAACAGCTACCAATGCATAATAAACCATAAAGAGACAAGAGAAACAGAATATAGGCTATCAGCCAAGGCCAAAACCTCTCCTTCTTGAGAGGAAAACCCGAACAAATTCTTCTTCTTATAGAGATTCCAATTGACGAATACCAAGACCAAGACCCTAGACCTTTTTGCCACAAGAAGACCAAGCCACAAGACCTCTTAGTTTAACTCCTTTCTTCAATGGTCAAACTATTTGCTTCTCCATCCTTCTCTGCTATCTTTCAGATCTCGGCTTCTTAGATTAGACCTGCTACCTTCGGCAGCATGTGTAACGTATGATGTACCTTGTTATCACTTTCCTTACATACTTCGACTTGATGAATCTTCCCTTGATTCGGCTTCCCAAATGACCCTACTAGCCTCTGCCCTTCTAGAACTCTTCTCGGCTTCTTCTACAACTAATTCTGCCTTTCTTCCTTGCACAAGTGACAGGAGACAGCCCCAAAACAGATTCGGATATCTTCCCTTCTTCTTCGCTGGTGAGGAGGCTTCCTTCTTTAGCTTCTCGCTGATTATAGTGCTGCTCTCCTTGGCTCTTCACACTACTCTAACAGCAGACTACTACAGAAAATACTTTTTCTGAAATTCTGTGTCTAAGTGAAATCGGAACGGCCCTATTTATAGTTGTTGGAGCCTGCAATAAGCCAACATGACTTGGAGATGAGCCAACATGTCCTCTGGAGAGATATTATTATTCCTTTTGCAGCCGACTTGAAGGGAGATACTTGTGCTTGTCTTGGAGGACTATTTATACTTATCTAATGACCCATACAAGATGTAACATGCCCAAGAAGGGTCCTTCATACATGACATAGACTCAAATTGACTTTTATGACTAGATGACAAATCCTAAAGGCTCACAATGGGAGCCATCACTAAAAATAAATTTCCTTGCTCATGAAACCCATTAGACAAGCATTACAATAATAATAATAAAATTCTTTGTCTCATCAATTACATAAAATCACAATTACACTTGTCATTATGAAGACCAACCCTAGTTACACTTTTCAACACTCCCTCTTAACTAGGGAGGTATTCATCATGGTACCTGGTCATTCTCAATCTGAAGAATTTCTCATAGGAAGAGTCGGATTGGTAACCCATATGTTTAGCATCATATCGACTAGCATTGTCACATAGCAAGGCCTTGACTAACAGATCTATCTCTCCACGAGATCTGAGCACAATGTTGGTGACACCAATGATGTATAGACACCCTCATCATTGCCTCTCTCAGAACATACCCCACCTGGGTTGTCAAGGTGTGTTCCACTAGGACTATTCTTATCTTGGATTCCCAGTCCTCAAAGAATAGCATTCCTCTACAACTACTCTTATCTTGGATGCCCTAACTCATCTTGAAAGAGTATCGGATGCCAAATGTTTACCTAATCCTCAATTTTGTCTTCCCAAGTGAAGACAAGAATGATGTGTCTATCTCTCAAATTCTCCCCCTCTTAATTAGGGAGGACATATCTATTCCAATAAAGGAATGTACTCATTCCTACGGAAGGAATATACCTAAGCTCCCTCTTGGCTTAGGAATTTCCAAGTTTCTTCCAAGTAAGAAACTTGTTTCTAGGCTCCCTCTTAATTAGGGACCTACAGCAGCTCCTCAGTTGGAGATGATGGGACAATGAGCTGCTTGAAGAACTCCTCTTGATGTCATGGACTTATTTTCATTATCTAGGAGTCTTCATGTTATCAACCATCCATCACTTTCATCCATGAGTCAACCATGTCATCATCGAAAAGTGATCCATCAATCCACATCTGGCCTTTCTTCATGCCATGTTTGCTTAAGGATCTTTCATCCTACTCCATGTGCATTGGTGGTGGAAGACATCCATAGATCTTCCCTCGACAGCCCTGCATAAACCCATATAGATATTTGTTCAAAAATAAATGAATGAACATTAAAACAACCCTTACCTTTGTGATGGTCTTTCATCATGACATCTTCTAGATTGCATCAGCATCCTGCATACATATCGACACATCTCCCAAAGATATATAATATTATAATGTCAAGGGTCTCTTTCTTTTTCAAACTCCATCAAAGTCTTCATATCTTCCATGGAGATATCCTAGTCAAATCTTCTTGGTCTTTCGGATTTTGATTGCCTTTACCATGGTTGCATATTCCATGATCTCTTCCTTCCTTTCTTCACACATTTCATTCCCAAGAGCTTTCAATCAGAGTTCCTCAATTGTAGTCAAAAACCTCATACTTCATATGAGGACATATTATGTTGATTTCATCTAATGAATGTGTGACCCATGCATTCCTGCATCCCTTTGAGGGAGGAGACCCTTTCTTTTGATCATGCTCTTAAGATAGAGCATTGGTTTATGATATCTACGACCATATGACATGACTTCTACAATATCAAATGTAAGCATACATACCTTATTTTTCCTTTGGGTCATTCAGACTTCCTGCAGCAACTTCCTTGATTAAAAGAGCTTCAATCTCTTGATCTGCTTCACTTTTATGTCATCATACCATCATCCCATGAACTCCACAATTTTGGAATTCTTGATGAAACACTTGCTTCCCCTCATGATCGGCAAACCTTTCAATGAAGATTCCATCAGAGAATCTTGAGGATCTAGAACACACGAACTTAATAATTGACAGCCATGATAAATATTTTATTAATAATTGAATAGATGATGTTTACATTTTGTGGGAGGCCCTGGTTATATACTGCCTTAGGTGCCTCTTGGTGAATGGGCATGATCTTTGATCATGCCCTTTCCCTAATAACTATAGACTAACTAATTTTTTATATAACATTACCTTCCTCTCAAAAGAATGCTTTGTCCTCAAAGCATACATAACGACAGATGTTGCTGACGAAATGCTTCAGTCTCCCAAGAAGCTTCTTCTTCTGGTAAGTCCTTCCACTTGATCAAATATTCCTTGATTACACAAGATCGAAGTTTCCTTTCTTTGGTAGATAAGATACCTTCTAGTTCTAAAATGACCCTTCCTTCATCATCTAGGGATGGAAGTGTTGTTTGCGTTGATTGATGGTCGCCCAATGCCCTTTTAAGGCAGGAGACATGGAAGATGTTGTGAACATGACTTTTCTCTGGAAGGCTTAAATTTTAAACTATATGCAACTTGGCTAATCTTTTTATTGATCTGATATGGTCCATAGAACTTCAGTGCCAATTTATTTTTTCCTTTTTATTTCAAGGACAACTGTTTGTATGTTGGAGTTTGACAAATACCCATTCTCCGACTTCAAATTCTCTTTCGGTTCTATTTCGGTCCGCTTGTTGCTTCATATGGTTCCTTGCATTATTCAAATTTTCTTTTAGGGTTTCGACAATTTTTTGGGTTTCTTCTAGTTGGTTTTTAACAACATGTAGATTTGTTTGGACGACAGCTAGATCCTTCCATTTTGGGGGTTCATATCCATACAAAGCTTGGAATGGAGTCACTTTTGCTGACGTATGATAAGTAGAATTATACCACCACTCAGCAAGATGCAACCATTGACGCTCACTTATTTTGTTTTTCTGTAGCGTAACAACGTAGGTAGGCTTCCAAACATTTATTGACAACCTCTGTTTGTCCATTTGTATGAGGGTGATAAGCAGAACTCATATTTAGGTAGGTTCCTATGTGGTTGAACAATTCTTTCCAGAAATTACCCTTGAATTTGGCATCTCTATCACTCACAATGACTTTCAGAAAACCGTGTCATTTATATATATTTTTGCAAAATATTTCAGCAACTTGTTTAGCTGAGTTTGATTTCTTTATTGCCATAAAGTGAGCATATTTGGTGAGTTTGTCGACCACTACAAAAATCTTGTCCTTGCCTTTAGATACAGGTAATCCCTCAATAAAGTCCATCGATATTTCTTCCCATTTCTGATTCGGAATGTTTAAGGGGTGAAGTAATCCAGGTGTCATAATATTTTTACTTTTGTTTCTTTGACATGTGTCACATTCTGCTACATACTTCTAAATATTGTGACTCATCCCCTTCCAAAAAAATGATTGACGTGCATTGCAGTAAGTTTTAAAGAATCCTACATGTCCGACTCACAGTGAATCATGTGACTCCTTGGGTATCTTGGATTTAAAATTGGAGTTTGCATTCAGATAGATTCTTCCTTTGTACCATAGAATATCATTCTTCCATTCAAATTTTGAGTTGTCTGGAAGGTTATTGATTATCGCAGTTATTTCTGGATCCTTGGCATACTCACTTCGAATCTCATTGTCATTCAGAAACAACAACCAAGACTGCAAGTAATGGTGGTTCTTCGTCTTCGCTAGACAGGACATCTGCTACTACAACGTCTTTTCCCCTTTTATGTAATATCTCCATGTCAAAGGCGACAATTTTTTCAATCCATTTTTGTTGTTCTTCGGAAAGTGTTTTTTGTTGGAGGAGGTGTTGGAAACTGTTATGGTCTGTTCGTATGGAGAACTTACTTCTCCACTTAAGACGTTCTCTTATATTGAGCTACCTGCTTTCAAAAGCTATTGGATGCCCTTCTTGCATTAACACTGCACCTATACCTATTGGATGCATCACACTCGATGATAAATGGTTTAGAGAAATCTGGAGTTGCCAATACTGGGGCATTAGACATAACTTCCTTCAGTTCTTCAAAACACCTTCCTGCTTCCTCATCCCATTGAAATGAATTCTTCCTTAAAAGGTTTGTCAGAGGTGCAGTTATATGTGCATAGTTTTTAATAAATCTTCGGTAATATCCAGTCAATCCTAAGAACCCTCTTAGCTTGGATATATTAACCGGTTTGCTCCATTCCTTTATAGATTTGATTTTATTAGGGTCCACTTTTACGCCTTCATGGGATATAACGTGTCCAAGGTATTCTACTTCTTCCTTTCCAAAGGTGCATTTGGATTTTTTTGCGTAGAACTGATGCTCTTTCAGTAGTGTAAGAACTTTATCCAAATGTTGTAAGTGCTCCTTCCAAGTTTTACTATAAATTAAAATATCATCAAAGAATACTAATACAAACTTCCTAAGATATGGACGAAATAATTCGTTCATAGTGGCTTGGAATGTTGATGGTGCATTGGTTAACCCAAATGGCATTACTTTAAATTCATAGTGACCTTCGTGTGTTCGGAATGCCATTTTTGGTATGTCTTCCAACCTGATTCTGATTTGGTAATAGCCTGACCTTAAGTCCAATTTTGAGAAGTATTTTGCGCCATGTAGTTCATCCAACATTTCGTCAATAAAGGGGATTAGGAATTTGTTTTTAATCGTTATTTTGTTAATCCTCTATAGTCAATGCATAGCCTGAATGAACCATCCTTCTTCCTTACCAATACCACTGGAGCAACATACTAACTTTTACTTTTCGAGATGATCCCACACTTTAAAAGGTCTTGGATTAATCTCTCAATTTTCGTCTTTTGGTGATGTGGATATCGGTACGGCTTGATGTTGACGGGGTCTGACCCTACTTTGACTTCTATTGTATGCTCAATTTCCCAGTTAGGAGGCATTTTCATAGGCAAGTCTTGAAATACCTTTTCATGCTTCTGCATTAGATCTTGTACCTCTGGTGACTCTTCGTTGATCATATTTGCAGATAACATTTCTAATTGGTGACATTGTACTACATAAGTTGGTGCTCCTTTTCGAATCATCTTCATCATCTGAGATGACAATACGATTTGATTCTCTGGTGCTTGGAATCCGTATAATTTGTACCTCTTCCCTTTCCAGTTAAATCTTATGAATTGTACTTGATGGTTGGCAGCATAAGTGCCTAGAGTTAGTAGTCACTAGATCCCTAAGACCACATCTACTACTCCTAATGGTACAGTGAAGAATGGGGATTCTAAATTAAAGTCTTGTATCTGCAATTTAACCTTGTGGCATTTCCCTACCTTTTTAGTCTTCTTACCATCACCTTCATGTTCGGTAAGGGAAATGAGAAAATGTTGAGTCTCTTTGCCACAGTTGCATCTAAAAAATTGTGGGTGCTACCAGAGTCGATGAGAACCACTATGTTGTTCTTCTTTATATGTCCTTTCAATTTTAGAGTCTGAGGTTGTGATAAACCTGTCATAGCTGATAATGACACTTGCGGAATACTTTCGTCATCTAATTCTGGAGAGAATTTTGGGGCATCTTCTGTTTCTTCTATGTCGGAATCATCACTGTTTGAATCATTAGTTGCTTCACAGTTATATAGGTTCTTTAATTCTTTTCTTTTAGCACACCTATGTCTAGGGTCCCACTTCTCGCCACAGCGTTTGCATTTGCCTTCTTGTTAAAATTGGCAACTAGGGCCAAACTCCATGTGGGTCATCTTATTAATGAAAGATGATATTTTCCTTGGATCCCTCTCATCAAGAGGTGTAGGATTGATCTAAAGAACATCCGATTCCAATAAGTATTCATGGAGATATGAATTTATTTGTGTTATGGGGCAATTCGTCAAGGTTGGCCAGCAACCAAATAAACCCCACTTGTGCTCAACGTTTTAGTATAAATAAAGGTGGCCTTCAAGTCATTTTCAACACACTTGGGATCTCTTCCTCTCTACTTGTCTTTGGGTTTTAGTAAGAGGAGAGATCCTAAGGGATAACGCTACCCTAATCTAGAGGGCAGAAGCCGGAACTATCGGGAACTGCCGAACTGCCGGGAACTGCCAGGAATAGCCGGAATTACCGGAATTGCCGGAACTGCCGGGAAAAGCCAGAACTGCCAAGAAAAGTCGGAACTACCGGGAATAGCCGGAATTGCCGGAACTGTCGAAACTACCGGAATTGTCGAAACTGCCAGAACAGCGAGAGCATCTGTCTTTGAAGGAGAGCAGCATGCAAGGGACGACTAACTAACATTGGGACAGTTGTATGGTACTTAGCAGCAAATACACCAAGCATGCAATGTTACAGCTAGCATGCAAGGGACAGCTAGCATGCAAAGGACAACAAGCATGCTAGGGACAACAAGCAAGCAAGATGCAGAGCCAGCACATAGGCCAGTATGGCAACATGGTGCAGCAATGGCACATGATGCAATACAGTGATGGGTACAATCATAATTAATGAAGCATGATGAGATGTAGCATAGTGATGATGAGTGTAGCATGGTGCAGCATGATGACAAAATGCAGCACAACAATAGGTGAAGGAGTGACCTTGGAGAATCAGTTGAAGCAGCACGTCTTCAACTGACCTCATGTATCATCTTCTTAGAGATGATTTATGCTCTTATTTAGATAAGTCAAAGTGTTGACTTCTGTTGTAAACCTACTATCTCTCTCTCTCTGCTGAACTACTGAAGAACATATAAGAAGAATTGATCAAGGGTTTCCCCACCTTGGGGTTTGTCCCTGGCTACCGCCACATCTTGTGTCCTCTTGTCTTGGCTTGTCTTCTGTGATTTATGTTTATGTTCTATCTGCAGTTTACTTTAATGTTGATGTGATTGCTAATCTGGAAAAGATATTGAGCTAACTGTGAAAATTGAAATAAATTGCTCTAAGCATAGAACATACCTAAAATTAACATTTCTTTTATCCTTTATATTTCTACGTTAGATTTTTCGCCTTCACGATGATGTGGTGGAACATATCTTGTATTATCCGTATCCATAGATTGGGGCATTCTTCGTCTCGAATATACTTTTTCCGGTTTTGACTACAGTATCTGTTCGAATTTCTTTTCAACAGTTTTTTATTTTCGTCTTGCTACTTCTATTGACGTGATGTCATGAAGCTCAAGTTCTACTTGTAGATGAGTTTTAAGTCCAGAGATGTATGATTGAATTAGACGAGATTCTGATAACCTAGGTACTCGTGTTGCTAAGGTCTCCCATTCTCGAGTGTACTCATCCACATTTCCTTTTTGTCGTAATCTGCTGAGCATTGAAAAGAACTCTTCTTCCTTTACGCCTTGGAATCTTTTAAAGAATGCATCCTTAAATTTTCTCCAACTAATGGCGATTGACGTCTTCTTCCACCACATATACCAATTATATGCTTCTCCTTCCATTTTCATGGACGCGTGCCTAATATTTTCGTCATCATTGTCGATGTCGTAAATCTCGAAGTATTCTTCTGTTTTATTCAACCATGCAACGCTGCATTTTTCGTTCCCATCGAATTTGTGTAGCTCGATTTTTGCCTTTCACTGATACGTTGCTAACGGTGGAGTGAAAAGAGGGTGTTGATTGACGAATGTATCCCAGAGTTGCTTATTTGAAAAAGTCACGTTACTATTTCCTTGATGGTGCGTGGATGATTTTTTTGGAGATTCCGCTTTTTCATGAGAATCTGTTGAGTTTGCTGAATCTGATGAATTGTGTTGTTGATTACCTCCATCATCTTGGAAAAGTTGTTCGAGTGTAACCTTCGTCCTTCCACACAAGGTGTTCAGCAACGCTATTGTCTGATTATGATTCATTTCGGATTGGACATGGCTCTGCCCGAGCTATAGTTCTATCTAATTTGTTGTATCCTGAAGCTTCTTAATATTGTCGGAATGCTCGATAACCTTACACTTGAGATCGACTATTTTTTTATTGAAATCATCGGAGTGGCTAGTAATCGTATTCTCCAAATCAATCAATTTTTTGCTGAAATCGACCATTGACATCGACAACATTGAACAAGTTTGTGGGGGTGTATAATTGTCCACATGCTTTTAATTTGAAAATTTTTAATTTTTAGTTTTTTAAATATTAAATAATATGATGTATACTTTCTTTTATAAATATCAATTAATATATAATTATTAAATTAAATAATAATTATATACCTTTATATCTACTATTTATATGCCTTTATAACTATATAATAGTTATATACCACAAGTTATATACCCAACATGACCTTACACGATGGGTAACCCATGACGTCAAGAACTGTGGCCAATGTTGACCGAGATCCAAACCACTTGGCACTGTGTGGAGGGTGTAGAAGAATGCGGACGAAGCCAGGACGAAGTGATGGGGGTGACCAATGCTGGATTGTGGACACGAGAACAAAGTGGAAAGAGCTGCGATGGTTGAGACAGTGGAATAGCGATGGAAACTGGTGTAGTCAAGAAGATGACTGGCAGAGAACAGCGGAACGTGATGGGTGCAGCGTCGAACAAGTGCAAGGATGGTACCCAATGGCCCAACAATAGCAATGTCTCAAGAGCGAACCCGCTCTGATACCAGATGGAATACACAAACTTTATAATTGACAACGATGACAAATATTTTATTAATAATTCAATAGATGATGTTTACATTTTGTGGGAGACCCTGGCTATATACTGCCTTGGGTGCCTCTTGGTGAATGGGCATGATCTTTGATCATGCCCGTTGCCTAATAACTATAGACTAACTAATTTTTTATATAACAGGATCTAAAATATCCCCATCAGCAGATGTTTCCTTTTGACAGATGTATGATGAACCCTAAATTAGATGACCTTGCCACTTGTGTTTCCAATGAGATTCCCAAGAGCTATATCCTTGACTTCCATAGATTCTAACCATCTTTCATACTTCTCTATGATGATGTCTTGAGCTCTTGCTTTCAATGCTTCTATGATGCCTTGATGCATCTCATTTAGTGAATCATGATAGCCATATCTTACAACAAAAGACTTAGGAACTTGAAAAGAACTAAGGTGAGGAAGACTATCTCAATAGTGGAGATCTAGTACTTCCTTCTTGGATTCTTCTTTTCAGCGCCCTCCACTTCCTCGGTGATGTGGGCTTCTTCTCTTCCTCTTTTGTTATTGTCCTTCTTGAGCTTAGGACAATCTCTCCTATAGTGCCCATATTCTTGACACCCATAGCATTATATTTTAGCCATGTTCTTCTTCTTTTTCTAAGGACCAAACTTTCCAAATTTTCTCTGTCTTTTTGTCATTGCAGCATATGTTTGATTTTGCTCACCTGCTCCCAAATCAGATTTGGCCTTTAGTCTAGATTCTTCAATCTTGCACAGTGACCATAGATCCTAGAATGGAGTAGCTTCTTTCTTCCCACAAATACTTGAAGCAAATTTACCCCACTCCTCTGGTAGTGCATTTAATACAACTGTAGTAATTTCTCTATCAGACATGACTTCTCCCAAATCTTGTAGTTGATCACGGATTTCAGATATCTTCACAAAGTATGAGGTTATTTCATCTTCCCTTGACATCTTCAGCGTGTAGAGTTCTTGCCTTAATGCAATGACTTCTCCAGCAGTGCTTACGAAATACAACTCTACCAGTTTGCTATAGATTTCTTTTGAAGTTTCAAGTTTGGAATCTGGATACATATGGGATGAAGGGAACCTTGATAGATTCTATGAGAATCCTTTCAGCCCTAACTACCCCTTTCATATACTTTGCAAGAGCTTGAGCATCTTCCTTTCTTAGTTTAGTGATAGATCCTTTGACATATTCCATAACCTCATTTTCAATGAGATTCAGATATGTCCTTTTCTTCCATGCAAGATAGTTTGAAGCCCCAACCAATTTGTTGCTTTCCTTGCAAAAAGACATTTTTGACAAATTCAGATGTAGACATAAATATACTTACTTGATAGGATGCTCCTTCTCCTTGTTGCTTCCTTGATGTTGATGATGATATAGATAGTAGAAAACTTCTCCTTGATGAAGGTAGTTTTCTTCAAGAGTGATCCTTGATCCCACAGAGAATGAGATCGCTTTGGATCCTTTAATGAAGATCAATGATGAACTCTTGGTGATGTCTTCAATGGTAAGGACCTTGATTCGTAGATCTCTTCAACTTGGCCTTCTTTTCTTAATGATGATCCCAAGACTTCTTTGTAGACTCCTTCTTTGATCTAGGGTTATAATGCTTCTTTTGTAGATATTGTCTTAAAGACGATCTTTGCTTTGATTCCTTTATTGAGATTTGATCCTTGAGTGTCCCTTGATAAGATGGCCTTCCTTGACTCTGTCACCTTAGCTCTGATTCCATGTTGAGAAATCTAGGGCATCAATATTGGATGATTTCTCTTCTATTAGTAACTGCTTGTGAGAATTTTTTACTTTCTTAGATTAAGATCTTCTTTTACTTAGATTATTAGTGTTCTTTTCATCAAAGAGTTACCAATGCATAAACCATAAAGAGACAAAATATAGGCTATCAGCCAGGGCCAAAACCTCTCCTTCTTGAGAGGAAAGCCCGAACAAATTCTTCTTCTTATAGAGATTCCAATTAACGAATACCAAGACCAAGACCCTAGACCTTTTTGCCACAACAAAAACAAGCCACAAGACCTCTTAGTTTGACTCCTTTCTTCAATGGTCAAATTATTTGCTTCTCCTTCCTTCTCTGTTATCTTTCAGATCTCGGCTTCTTAGATTAGACCTGCTACCTTCAATAGCCTTAGTTGCAGCATGTGTAATGTATGATGTACCTTGTTATCACTTTCCTTACATACTTCGGCTTGATAAATCTTCCCTTGATTCGACTTCCCAAGTGACCCTACTAGCCTCAGCCCTTCTAGAACTCTTCTCAGCTTCTTCTACAACTAATTTTGCCTATAGATTCGGATATCTTCCCTTCTTCTTCGCTGGTGAGGAGGCTTCCTTCTTGAGCTTCTTGCTGATTATAGTGCTGCTCTCCTTGGCTCTTCGCACTACTTCTAACAGCAGACCACTACAGAGAATACTTTTTCTTGAAATTTTGTGTCTAAGTGAAATCCGAACGGGCCCTATTTATAGTTGTTGGAGCCTGTAATAAGCCAACATGACTTGGAGATGAGCCGACGTGTCCTTTGGAGAGATATTATTATTCCTTTTGCAGCCGACTTGAAGGGAGATACTTGTGCTTGTCTTGGAGGGCTATTTATACTTATCTAATGACTCATACATGTAACATGCCCAAGAAGGGTCCTTCATACATGACATAGACTCAAATTAACTTTTATGACTAGATGACAAATCCTAAAGGCTCACAATGGGGGCCATCACTAAAATAAATTTCCTTTCTCATGAAACCCATGAGACAAGCATTACAATAATAATAATAAAAATTTTCTTCTCATCAATTACATAATATCACAATTACACATGTCATTATGAAGACCGAACCTAGTTACACTTTTCAACAACAAGCAAGCCATTTCTTGTGCCCGACCTCCTTATGCCAATTGTAGTGCTTCTTGCTAAATATTCAGAAAAGGAACAGGGATCAAACAACTAATGAAAAATTCAGATGCAATTATTCACAATTGAAAAATCATATTCGACAATTCATATAATTTAATATGGCTCCCGAACCAGTCAAATAGCAACCATAATGGCAGGCTTGGAAACAATATATCACTTACAGGCTTGGAAACAATATATCACTTACAACCAACTCTGAAACCTTTTCTTCTGTCTATACCACACTACCTGTGGCTAAATTGACAGTACACAACCTAATTCACATTTACCATGCGTTAGAAACCATAATGACAGGCTTGTAAACAGTATACTACTTTTGCCCGGAAGAACAAACTCTGAAACCTTTTCTGCTGTCTATACCACATTATCTGTGGCTAAATTGACAAAAGACAACCTAACTCGTGTTCACTAAACCTTAGAAACCATAATGGCAGGCTTCTAAACAGGATATCACTTTTTCCCAGAACAACAAACTCTAAAACTTTTCTTATGCCTATACCACACTACCTGTGGCTAAATTGACAGCAGGCAACCTAACTCGCGTTCACTGTACCTTAGAAACCATTATGGCACGCTTGTAAAGAGTATATCACTTTTTCACAGAACAACAAACTCTGAAACCTTTTCTTCTGTCTACACTACACTACCTGTGCCGAAAATGACAGCAGAAAACCTAACTCGCGTTCACCATACGTAGCCTTATCCAGGATCCCTCGATGCATTAAAATTTTATTTCAACTTGAAATACAATTAGTTCACTGGTGAGGTTGGTGACGTATTAAGCCATGCACCAGGGTTCCATTCCCATTGTGGCCAAGGCACGTGGAAAAGGCCTTAAGCTAGGTGCAATTCCCGGGCAGATTTGGCTGAATAGAAACCGCTGAGACCTGGCACCTAAGCCGACGGAAGCCCATGTTATGCAGTGTAGCCCCAATCTTTAAGCATGTTCATAGAAGCAAACTTTTAACGAAAACATCTAGAATCTTTGATTAGGTGCATGTCTACGGGGAGCTATATATCAGTTTTTTCCTTGAAATGCTGACCAGTCAATATGTTTTTGCTATAAATTTTCACTGTTCAAATAAAATTTGTTAAAAAGGTCCAGAGAACCTAAGAATTATTTAATAGTGCATCGTCTTAATACATCTTGTAAGCCAACCTGCAAACAATTTCGATTCCATTGTCAATAGATGAACTAATACAATGTTTGGGTATAACAGATTTGTCGGATATTATAATAGCAATGTTTTAACTTCATTAAAATTGAACAGAATTGAACTCAGATCTATTTTAAAGAAAAAAGACGGAAAAAGGTGGAAGGAGAAGAATGAAACCCTGAGACTGTGCGTTTAATACGGTTTCGTCAGTGTACCTTGTTGCAAAGCTCTGCTGAATCCAATACACAGAGGATTCCGCTGGTTGCCCTTCAATTGAGAGGAATAATACAAGCAGCCCTTGCAGGACCTTCCCTTGGATCCTCCTGCTCCATTTTCCGTCTCTCCTTTACTGATCTCCGACTCTTTCTCCTCAGCCATGTTTTCGATTCCTGGAGCTACAGCATATATCTATTCGATGCCACCAAATCCTTCAATGTGTCTGAAAATAAGCCTTTCACTAGATGCAAGACGTCCACTCGAAAGCACTTCTCGTCCGAATACAATCAAAATGCCTGCCAAACCGCGGTGTTTTTCATTCTCAAATTCTGGGTATCCTATACGGTTCATCAGTTGGTATATATGATTTAGTCGGTGTACGGACATACGGTTATACATACGCTCTATTTATTTATTTCTCATTTTTGTTTTTCGGTATTCTCTCATATACTTGTTTTTTTTATTAAAGCAAATTGATTTTGTCTTTTTAGCGTTTAATTATGAATATTATATTACCTATAAATTTTGGTAAACAAAGTTGATTTTTCCTCTTTTCCTTCTATTTCCTTTGAGGTTATTTACTATCGTTGAAACAACAAGTGGTGCATGTAGCCGGTAGTCCCTGCCGTAAGCGTATGGCCTCCCTCAATCACAAATGAATGAAGCACTTTTTAGATTTGTGCACCATTTCTCGTGTTTTCGGCAAAGAAGCTAGCTGACATCAATTTATGTGGGTGCTGGGTAGGAAGATTTCAATTAAATTTCTGCAACTACTAATTAGTGATTTAGTGAACTTCGTTGACTTTATTTCTATTTGATTTTAAACTCTACTTGATTATGGTATTCAATTTCTATTTGATTTTTAACTTGATTATGGGATTCAATTTCTATTTGAATTTTTAACGTTTTTTCAATTTGATTATTTGATTATGGGATACATTGTATGAGTGTGATATCCTCGAATTATGTAAATAGATATTTAATTTACTGTATGTTATTTTAATTATAAAATTATTTCTTGAAATTAATTATGCAGAAGTGATAAGTGATTTAGCAGTTCCTTGTAAATATTGTTTTTATTTATGAAGGGAGTTGTCTATAATGCGACTTTTTGGAGATTCCGGTGACGGAATCCAGCGAAAGAAATGAGGTTAAATCTTGATTTTTAGCAGTTAAAATGGTTTTTTAACTGCATATTTGGATTCAGCGCCCTGGAAAACCCCTGGGAGCCTTTGATTGTGCATAAACTAGCTATCAAACTTGGGATTCCAATGAATTGCTGCCGGATTTTGACCGGAAAAATCG
>APFE031306035.1:0-21317 GCA_000404065.3 Pinus taeda
CAAGTTTTCAGGTATCATATCATGCAGAACATAATCAGCAAAGGTTTGTAAGCAAAAAAGGCTCAAATGAGGTATAATTGACTCCCCTTCTCTGTTTTCCCCAATCATTAACTAACATCCCCAAAAGAGTTCAAGATCTGCTTGACACCTCTTAAGTTCCATCATCTTCATAACTCCAGCTTGAGTAAAGATCTGCTTTACTCAAAGTTGTTCCATATCTTCTCCCGAAGTATGGTCCTGCCCCCTTGCAACAGCTTAAGCTCTCCCAAACTTAGCGCTTTCTTACCATCTCCATATTAACCACTAACATTATTATTTAGCTCCCTATTCTTCCCATCCCCTTATTAATATTAAGTAAAATCCCCCTATGTAATATCCTTCCCCCTGGTTGAAAAATAACCATAACAACTCCCGGGAATCGTTCAGTTTATCAGAAACTAAGCAAGAACCCTGACCTACAAAACCACCTTCCTGATACTATGGACTCCTTCCAAAGTATAAAGTTCCCTCGAGGTAATCGGACCCCTTCCGAAATCTCAAAAGCCCTTCACACCCACTTACTTACTTTTTCTCCTCAAAATCGTTTTCGCGTCGCAACCTCACACTCTCATATTCATGAAAAACATTGCCCATCTGTCCCCCGCCGATGCGATATCGCGATATCGGCGATCGGAGATCACACACGCCGAGTGTCCAATCCATTCACCTCTCCGTCTCCGCCGATGCAATATCACAATATCGCATATCGACAGTCTTAAGCACCAAATGTCCAACCCAATTATCCCCCTCTTTCCCCGCCGACGCAATATAGCGATATCGCATCGGAGTCTCTTCACCACAGTACATCCAGTATCTCACCACGTCGCTCTGTACCAGGGACTCGTAGCTGACGTCATCCGCCATACAGCTGACGCCATGCTTACGTCAGCAGCCAGAAAATCTGAAAAAGCTTTGCGCAGGGAGAAAAATCGCACTTCGGAGCTCCAGATCAAGAAACGGAGGCTCCGATCAAAAGCTCCGAGCTTCGAGCCCACTGCGCATCGAAAGAGCCCGAAAATTGCCCAATCGTTCCAAGGGATCCGGTTTGAAAACAACACCAGTTCAGTCACAGAGTTTAAAGTGTATCAGATCAAATCAGGAGGCATCAAGCGTGTTAAAGAGTATCAGTCAACGGCGGAAACCATCAATGTAGCGGCAAAGTGTATCAGAGAATATCTTGAGCAGCAGCCCGAAGCAAGAGAAAATTGAATATCTTCCAGCAGATTCATAGAAGAAAAGCGAAACCACTTGAAGCTCTCAAATCATAATTATTGCACATTCAATTCGCACCAAAGCCGAACTGCAGCCCCAAAGCACATTCACTCTAGCAGCACTGCATCTAGTCCCCAAGGGACACCTCGTCACCTGTTCCGATCTAGCTGCCCCCAGCGCAGCCAAAAATATTTACTTGCATTTAATTCCAGCAGAATTTAGATTTTTGAATATTTCTAAGCAGACCTGTCAAGGTCACTTGTAATGATTTCTTTGCGATATTTTGTTTATAAATACCACCCTAAGCAATGTTGTGAGGGGTTGGTTGGTAAGTAGTAGTTGTTGGTCAGTTTTCTTTCCAGCATTTTCTCTGAGCAAAGACTCGCACTGTAAATGTCATATTTTTCCATAATCAAAGATTGCCGAAAGCACGGATTGTGAAACAACTTGATGTTTTCTCTTGGCCAAGGAATGATCACGGAATTCCTGTGTCTCTACATGATCCAATAAGTGTTTTTCTTCCCTATTTTATTTTATGTTTTATCACCTTTCCGCCTTTCTAAATTGTAGGAAAAAAGAATAGCTTAAGATTTGTTTCATTACACCTTAAGTTTAATTTCTGCATTTTTCAATGTTTTCTTCAGAAACAGTTATGAGCTTGTATTCTTAAATGATCTGCTTTACCCTGTTTCTTTCACATATGAGTGCATGTCTTAGGAATTCTTAACTGCTCCGGGATCCCACTCATCCACTTCTCCTCTTTGTCAGCATGATGAAATGATTCTCTTTTGCCTTTCATCCCTGATGTTCATTCCGTACTTTCAGCAGACCGAGTATTGTTATCCTGTGTGGCTATCCCACTCCGTATCCCCTTGTGACCAAGAAAACGCTCGCATGCCTCAATCTGTGACTCCATGCCCAATGGTTCGAAACTTATAACACCTTACTGTGCCTCTTTGTTCGAGAATCCTACCTTCTTTCCAATCACAGTCAACATTCCCTTGAAGTCAGAAAGCTAGCCTAAAATCATCAACTAAGGTTGAATCTAAAGGAGAGAGCCCTCTCCGATTGCAGGTGGGCTAGAACTTGCAATCAGAAGATTGGTTTGTGGTTACCTCGGCCGTATCCTTATTAGGAGCCTAGGGATAACGTGAGTGATAACATCTTGAACAATTACCAGATGAGATGGCGGTACCCATAATTACATTCTTAAGGAAGCACATTGGTCTAAGTCAGAATGAGGAGGAAATCGAAGTTGATATTGATGCTTTTGATGATGATTATTTATGGGAGCTACATAACCTTGTTTTCAATTGCCTTAAAGAGATAGACGAAGGCACCAGAAATACCCAGGCTTTAGCAAGGCTTTCTAATCTTGTGGTATCGTGTCCTAGTGCTATGACTGTCTTATATTTTAAATGTAGTCAAGAATGGCCATATCATCATTTGGTTTGTTTGTCCTTACGAGAGCCATTGACATTTTCTATAGCAGCCTGTGAATGCTAGGGCTATATCACAATTGGAGAGTCAGCCACAAACGTTGTTCAACAAGGTTTACTCTTTATTCTAGCCAGAATTTCAAGTTTCTATTTATTCTTTTTAGATGGAATTTCTACATTTCATTACTGTTTTTCATGTAAGCATATGTAATTTCAAGAACATTAACTGGGTGCTCATACGCTCTGTTCCACCCATAGGAGTACTTGCCTTTGCTCTTGGAACAGTTAGCAAGGGTTTTTACGTTTGGCAAGGGTTTCTTTCTTCTGGAAGAAGAGAAAGGCCTGGATCATACAAGGGTTTTTATGTTTGGCAAGGGTTTCCTTCTTCTAGCGGAAGAGAACGCCCTGCCTCATACATTGAATGGCCTCTCTCCTTATACTAACTCGTGAGGGATACCAATTTCAGAACAACATCAACAGGAATTCCATCATGAAAATATCTAAGAAGGTATGAGCTAGGACTTCATACAATATGCTTCCTGATTAACCTTATGCGTTGGAAGTTACAGGGGATTTGGCTGGAGATAAAATTTATAGAAAATTAACTCAGGATGTTCAACTTATTCCAACCAAGAAGTAACAACATAGTAACAAAATTACAGAAACAAGAAATAAGCCAAATGTGCAACCTCCAAATTTTGCTCCTCTCTCAGATGTACCAAGTCAATAGAAACCGAAGGTTGAAAGATGCAAACACCCAATGTGATTTAATGAAAAAAAGAAGGTTTGTCAGGATCTTGAACAATAACCAGATGAGATGGCGGTACCCATAATTACATTCTTAAGGAAGCACATTGGTCTAAGTCAGAATGAGGAGGAAATAGAAGTTGATATTGATGCTTTTGATGATGATTATTTATGGGATCTACAAAACCTTGTTTTCAATTTCCTCATAGAGATAGGTGAAGGCACCAGAAATACCTAGGCTTCAGCAAGGCTTCCTAATCCTGCGGTATGTTGTCCTAGTGTTATGACTGTCTTATATTTTAAATGCAGTCAAGAATGGCCATATAGTTATTTGGTTATTTTAAATTTTCACCAATATTTGGTTTGTTTTCCCTTATGAGAGCCACTGAAATGTTCTGTAGCAGCGTGTGAATGCTAGGGTTGTATCACAATTGGAGACTCAACCCACAAACGTAGTTCAACAAGGTTTACTCTTTATTCTAGCCAGAATTTCAAGTTTCTATTTATTCTTTTTAGATGGAATTTATGCGTTTTGTTACTGTTGTTCATGTAAGCATATGTACATGTGTAGATTGTGACGCTGGCGATGAATCTGTTGATGTTGGTGGGGATGAGATGTCTGCAACAAACTTCCCTAGTGTTGATATTGAGAAAGAGATGACAACAGTTAGCATCCAGTAGCTCAACTAGCTCAAGCAATGATTATGGATCTTTCTTTAGTGGTATTGTCTTTGGACAGGAATTGAGCCTTTCGATGTTTCTCAAGTGGTATTTTGTTTTAGAGTTCATTCATTTACTTTGGTCATTCTTTTTTATAATATTCTATACTAATTTATGACTGTCTTATATTTTAAATGTAGTCAAGACTCAAGAATGGCCATATTGTCATTTGGTTCTTTTCAATATTCACCAATATTTGGCTTGTTTGTAACTTTGTCCTTATGAGAGCCACAAACATTTTCTATAGCAGCCTGTGAATCCTAGGGTTGTATCACAATTGTAGAGTCAGCCCAAAAACGTAGTCCAACAAGGTTTACTCTTTATTCTAGCCAGAATTTCAAGTTTCTACTTATTCTTTTTAAATGGAATTTCTGCATTTTGTTACTGTTGTTCAAAGAGTTTATACTTACAGACATCACATATCTCTAAAACCCCACTGCATTTCCCAATTTCTTTGCTTACATAAATTTCATGGTCGTGTATGCAACAAATGCGTAATCAACGTTGAATCCCAACAATCCCGCTTAGTGCAACACCACTCAACACATTTTCTCTTCTCAACAAACCCTACCCGTTGATAGAAAAAGGTGAAACCCTACTTTTCTCTACACATATTCAATGTTTGCAGTTGTAGTTTCTTATGCACACCATGAATACACGATTCCACTGCCACCCACCATTTTATTCAAACGCCATATTTGAGATTATCAAGCAATATTTGATTTAAAAATCATGTTACTGGAATAAGTTTTAGCAGAGTTATCCATCAATGATCTCAGTGATCATTGCCAACAAATGCTGCATGTGAATACGCTTTCCACTGCTGCACAGGAGATATATAGCCGTAGAAGCTATTCAAAACCCCCACAGGTTTACAGTGTATATAAACACAGAGTGGTACTCATCAGAATCCCCCAAAGAAATTGGGGCCTATTTCAGTTGGAATCTCTGTCATTTAAATAGAGAATCGATTGAAATCTTTGAGGGTTCTCTGCAGCAAGAAATTATGAATGACTACCAGGATGAGGATATAATTGAACTGAATGCACACGATGCTGAATTCTTTCCTATGAGCGGTACCTTAGAGCCCTTTGCAAGTCCCAAACCATCATCATTAATTCCGGGAACCCATTCCAATATCCTTGATCTAGTTAGCCCATCATTCAAAGACACCCCCCAATCCCATGTGGTTCCTGAGCTGAAGGTTTCGGCTCCATCCAACTCGTTTCCCGGGCTTTGTATAGAGAAAAAATCTGACAATAATGTTACCGATTCGGCAGAAGATGAAGATCATTCAATCAAGAATAGCAATGTCGAAATTACACTGACGCCTTTCAGTCCTGCAAAGATGGCCTGCACAAATTTACTTTCGGGTGTATTTTCTTGTAGTTCTCTGGGAAAATGTTTTGCGGCAAATCGTTGAAACAACAGATGGAAAAGGTCAAGCAACCAGTGTCGGAAATTATGCGACAAAGCAAAGACGAGGAATTATGTTGTAGTTCTCAGGGTGTGAAAGATGATGTCCCTTCGATTGAGTGCGAAGAAAATGAGTCAATATTAATGTCTAGTGTAATCGTGGAGGTGTTCATATTTTTTTCATTCTTTTTATTAATACAAAAAGAGAGTACATGATCTGGTATCTGCCTATAAGAATTTTTTTTATATCTATTATGTCTATTTTCTTTCTACTGTTTAGAGATTCTTTCTGTGATCTACCTTATATTCATCCATATGAAATTAAACTACGTATTGTCCAAAAGACACAAATTTACAACATGTGTATCCAACATTTTAACCACCAAAATACACATAGCATAGCATCTCTTATCAGTAAGATTTTCTGTTTCTTGTACATGATATTGTATCTGTCTATAAAAAAATTTCATGTCTCCTAAATCTCTCATGCCTATTTCCTTTCTGTTTTAGAGTTTCTCTCTGTGATCTACCCTATATTCATCTATATCAAATTAAACTAAATTGTCTATTGTCCAAAAAAACACACAAATTTACAACAAGTGTATCCAACAATCTCACGGGAACAATTCCTGTAGAGATGGGGCATATTATAAATTTAGACAGATTGTGAGTTTTAGTTATTCTAATGTCTTGGTTAAGGCTTCTAAGGTTCCCTTTTAGAACTATATCTAAAAACATAATAGCTGCAAGGGTAGTCCTTACATATTTATTACCCTTTGATGTGATGTGAATTTTTAGGGACATTTCTAGCAATAATATATGTGGACCTATCTCGAGATCTATTGGGAAAATGGAACATCTATTAAAATTGTAAGTCTTGTATGTAGAAAAGTTTTTGAATTATTAAGCTACAAGTTTTATGTGTGAAAGTTATATTTATTTTTAACCCCATTGGATTATGAAAAACTTAATGGGTGAGAGTTATATTAATCCCATGATTTCTATTGGATTATGAATTCAAGGAACTTGAGTGGAGATAAACTGAGTGGGTTTCTCCCTGCAGACTTGGGAAACTTGAGAAGTATCAGGGATATGTAAGTCCTTAGTATTTGATTTGTGTAGCTTGTGAACTAGTTCTATTTTCTAGTTCTTTCTTCATCTCTTTCTGGTGTGCCCTAGCCACTTCATCAAAACAGTAACATAGTGCGGTATTGTTTCAATGCAGGGACCTTTCTGCCAACCAATTATCGGGTCCTATTCCTTCAGAACTTGGACAACTACAGAATTTGGTCTCACTGTAAGTTCCTTAGAGTCATCCCTAAATAATAATTTATTACTACCTTCACAAGTATTCTGAAAATAACTCTATAAATGGATAATATACAGGATACTGAATAACAACAGTTTATCAGGGGAGATGCCATGGCAGTTGACCAACTGGTTAGCCTTACTACTCTGGAAGAATTTGCCTGAATTGGTGCTATTTTTTGTTCATTTCATAATGAAATTATAGAGGAAATAATCCTCGTATATCAACTCGTAGTTATTCATACTGGAAACGATCAATTTGTTTTAGAGAAACCTCTCCTACAACAATTTGTCTGGGAATATTCTTGTCACACAAAACTTTACAAGGTTTACCCCAAAAAGGTGTAGATATAATGAACACATTTTATTTCTAGATCAAATTCAGTTTTCTTCTTGATATTATCAAGTCTGTACATTTTATCTGATGGGAACGATTTTTGCCTCAGTTTTTTTGGAAATCCAGGTCTCTGTGGTTATTGGATTGGATCACTTTGTGGGATATCTGCCAAACAACCAAAAGGTGAAAACAAAACTAAATATTACAAATCAGATTCCATAGATTTGTATTAAATATCCTTTAGATTATATTGATAGTGTTATCTATTGATTGTGTAAATGGACAGCTTCTGTGTCAACAACAGCTATTGTTTGCATCTCATTGGGTTCAGTGATATTAGCGTGTGTAATCACCATCGCTCTCTACCTTTCAAATCAACATAAACCATTCACTAAGCGGTCATCAAGCAAAATGGGTCAAGGTATTATGCCTCATTCCAAATTTTTTATTTCTCAGAGTAAAGCTATCATCTTACCATCAATATCTATGCCTCTTGTTAAAAGATTCTTGCATGTCCTAACCAGGTTCTCCAAGGCTTGTAATAATGCACATGGATATGGCCCTATACATGTATGATGATATAATGAGAATGACCCAAAATTTGAATGAGAAATTTATAATTGGCAATGGTGCTACAAGCACAGTTTACAGACGTGATCTTAAGAACTGTAAGCCAGTTGCTATTAAAAGACTATACACACACTATCCACAAAGCTTGCGGGAATTAGAAACTGAGTTAGAGACTGTTGGAAGTATCAAACATCAGAATCTTGTCAGTTTGCGTGGGTACTCTCTTTTGCCACATGGAAACTTGTTGTTCTATAACTACATGGTAAATGCAAACACCCGATGTCATTTAACGAAAAGAAGAAGCTTTGTCAGGATCTTGAACAATTACCAGATGAGATGGCGGTACCCATAATTACATTCTTAAGGAAGCACATTGGTCTAATTCAGAATGAGGAGGAAATCGAAGTTGATATTGATGCTTTTGATGATGATTATTTATGGGAGCTACAGAACCTTGTTTTCAATTGCCTCAAAGAGATAGGCGAATGCACCAAAAATACCCAGGCTTCAGCAAGGCTTTCTAATCCTACGGTATGCTGTCCTAGTGCTATGAATGTCTTATATTTTAAATG
The DNA here is from genome assembly GCA_000404065.3 of Pinus taeda. Classification (NCBI taxonomy): domain Eukaryota; kingdom Viridiplantae; phylum Streptophyta; class Pinopsida; order Pinales; family Pinaceae; genus Pinus; species Pinus taeda. The sequence goes on from APFE031306035.1 coordinate 8,361, forward strand.
TAGTCAAGAATGGTCATATTGTCATTTGGTTCTTTTCAATGTTCGCCAATATTTGGTTTGTTTGTCCTTATGAGAGCCACTGACATTTTCTGTAGCAGCCTGTGAATGCTAGGGTTGTATCAAGATTGGAGAGTCAGCCCACAAACGTAGTTCAACAAGGTTTACTCTTTATTCTAGCTAGAATTTGAAGTTTCTATTTATTCTTTTTAGATGGAATTTCTACATTTCGTTACTATTGTTCATGTAAGCATATGTAGTTTCAAGAACATTAATTGGGCACTCATACACTCTGTTCCACCCATAGGAGTACTTTCCTTTGCTCTTGGAACGGTTGGCAAGGGTTTTTACTTTTGGCAAGGGTTTCTTTCTTCTGGCAGAAGAGAAAGCCCTGGCTCATACAAGGGTTTTTATGTTTGGCAAGGGTTTCTTTCTTCTGGCGGAAGAGAAGCCCTGGCTCATACATTCAATGGCCTCTCTCATTATACTAACTCGTGAGGGATGCCAATTTCAGAACAACCTCAACAGGAATTCCACCATGGAAAAATATAAAAAGGTATGAGCTAGGACTTCATACAATATGCTTCTTGATTACCCTTATGCGTTGGAGGCTACAGGGGATTTGGCTGGAGATAAATTTTATAGAAAATTAAATTAGGATGTTCAACTTATTCCAACCAAGAAGTAACAACATAGTAACAAAATTACATAAACACAAAATAAGCCGAAGGTGCAACCTCCAAATTCTACTCCTCCCTCAGATGTACCAAGTCAGCAGAAACCGAAGGTTGAAAAATGCAAACACCCAATGTCATTTAACGAAAAGAAGAAGATTTGTCATGATCTTGAACAATAACCAGATGAGATAGCGGTACCCATAATTACATTCTTAAGGAAGCACATTGGTCTAAGTCAGAATGAGGAGGAAATCGAAGTTTATATTGATGCTTTCAATGATGATTATTTATGGGAGCTACAGAACCTTCTTTTCAATTTCCTCAAAGAGATAGGCGAAGGCACGAGAAATACCCAAGCTTCAGTAAGGCTTCCTAATCTCGCGGTATGTTGTCCTAGTGTTATGACTATCTTATCTTTTAAATGCAGTCAAGAATGGCTATATCGTCATTTGGTTCTTTTCAATGTTCATCAATATTTGGTTTGTTTGTCCTTATGAGAGCCACTGACATTTTTTGTAGCAATGTGTGAATGCTAGGGCTGTATCACAATTGGAGATTCAGCCCACAAGCGTAGTTCAACAAGGTTTACTCTTTATTCTAGCCAGAATTTCAAGTTTCTATTTATTCTTTTTAGATGGAATTTATGTGTTTCGTTATTGTTGTTCATGTAAGCATATGTACATGTGTATTTTGTGATGCTGGCGATGAATCTATTGATGTTTGTGGGGATGCGATGCCTGCAACAAACTTCCCTAGTGTTGATATTGAGAAAGAGATGACAGCAGTTAGCATCCAATAGCTCAAGTAGCTCAAGCAGTGATTATGGATCTTTCTCTAGTGGTATTGTATTTGGATAGGAATTGAGCCTTTCGATGTTTCTCAAGTGGTATTCTGTTTTAGAGTTCATTCATTTACTTTGGTCATTCTTTTTTATAGGATTCTATTATAATTTATGGTTGTCTTATATTTTAAATGTAGTCAAGAATGGCCATATTTGGCTAGACAAGCTGAGGTCCATACATTACCACCATTACGACTATGATGCGCCTATTGACGAATATGGTAGGCAAGATTTGGTGATGCCAAACTTTGTTCTACAATTAAAGAGTGTGTGGGGTATAGGAACCCCCATCCCCCACTTTTTTTTTTCTTCTTCTTGAAAAATTTGCTCCCTCGGTTGCAATGAAGTATGCTTCAATTATCCTTCCACAATCAGAAAGTCAGGAACTTTTGTAAGTCCGTATTTGTATTTTCTCCTTTTATTTGAAACAATTTTGTACTTCCTAACCATTGAAGTGCATACTTTGATATAGGATTGACTTAATGGATATATAGCAACTTAGACTGGAGATTATTCTAAATGGGAGTTTACATTCCACTCAAATTGTTTTTGTTGAAATGGCTTGAATCATCAAAAACATAACCACAAGTTTAAGATGACAAGTTATAAATCTCAACTTTGTTTTTGTTAAGATGGCTTGAATCATCAACAACATAACCACAAGTTTAAGATAATAAGGCATAAATCTCAACTTTGCTAGGAATCTGATTGTGTACTTTACAATGAAGTGTAAAAATCAATAAAGATGATTTGTTAGACAATAGAACCCAGTTTATGATAAAAAAGAAACACTAGTAAAGAAACAAAATTACATAAAATGTTGACTTATTTCTTCTATATTATTGTTTCTTATACCATTGCCTTACGACGTTTTCTTTGCAACATGTGGTGCAAATGCTAGTTATAGTCATCAATGGTGGGGCTCCTTATTTCCATAATTTCGCTTTCAATTTTTCTTGCTAACCTGAATGCCTTCTCTAATGAATCAGGTTCCCAAAGCCGAACGTCATGTTGAATGTTATCCTTTAAAGCCCCTATGAAGACATCAACCCTTTGCTTCTTTAGAATATCATTTACCCTTATATTCAATTTTTGAATGTCCTCAACGGTTTATACCATTGAACCCTTTTGTTTGAGATTTATCAATTGGCTAAAGAAGGTGTTTCTCTTTGTATCCTCATAATGTGCTATCATTTCCTCTGTGAAAATTGGCCACGTAACAAGGGGTTTACGAGAACAAAGCCCTTTAAACGATAAAAATTGATATGGTTTTAAATATTAATATGCATTACGTACCTTTTTTAATAGTTGCACCTCATGTAGATCAAGATATTGCTCCATCTCTAGTATCTAATTTACTGGATCATTGCCATAAAACTTCCTCATATCACCTTTTCTTGATTTTAGGAGATTGATCTTGAAAAAACTATAACTATGTAATTTAAGATCTCCAAGTTCTGAAATTTCATCCTACAATATCCCTCTAAGTCCTCGTTCTAACCCCACAAGTTTGATCAATATTGGATTCTACAAGGAAGAGTTATGTCAAATCTCCCACGGTGACCTAATTACAGACTAGTTCGGTAGAGATAACTTTTATGAAGCTCCAAGTGTCACCATTTCAATCTTAGGACCTCACACCAATACATAGAAAACTGCAACCCATTCTCTTTTTGTAACTTCTTGTGAAATTTCAATCTGATTCTCAAAGAGAACATTATGACAAGTTTCCCAAGCTCACCTATTTAGAATGTAATTTGGGAGTATGCAAAACCCTAACTTCCTCAGATTATATCTACGAAAATATAGCGCGGCAAGATTTAAAATTTGGACCCAAAATTTACCACAACTTAGGCTCAAATGGGTTTTAATTTCATAGTTTGAACCTTCGTAGAAAAACAATTATAGCGAAACTTCCGCGATGACTTGTTTGAGATGAAATTAGCTTGGAAAAACCCTAACTTCCTCACATCAGATATCCGCAAATGTAGCAAGAAAAGATCGAAAATTTGGACCCAAGGTTTAGACCGATTTATTATCAAATTGGTTTTTATTTTAGCTTCTCAAACTTCATACGGAAAAATTTATAGCGAAACATCCATGATGACTTGGTTGGAGTAGAAAAACCCTAGAATCCAAAGCTCTGATACCAAATGTTATGAAACTAGCTCACAAAAAGATAGAAAAGAGAGATCAACGCCTTAGAATTTAACCTCTTCAAGGGGGAAACCTTCTTTACATTACAAAAATGAACAATTATTGGATGATACAAATGACAATGCCTCTTTTCTATATATAGGAGTCTAAGGGGTCATAATATAATCATAGCTGACATAACAATAATAATGTAAGGAAAAAATCTTAACAATAGTGGGCTTATATGAGGCACAATAATTACAATATGGGGACTACATGGGCACAAGAATATAATAAGGGGGTTTCACTAATAATAATACGGGGTTACACTAGTAGTATAGGGACCTAACAGATAGGGAGTGTTAGAAAGTTATAGGTGTGCTAAGGAGGGAATGAAAGTGTATGCTAGGCAGTGCCAAGGTATGATAGAGTGCTATGAAAGCATGCTAATATGTGCCAAGTTCTAGAGTGTGCCAATGTGTGCTAAGGTGTGTTAGGGAGTGCTAGGGAAACACAAGGGAGAAAAAGGTCATAATGCATGAAATGAATGAATAAGAGTGTGTGATAGGAAGTGTGAGGGAGTTCCAAGTGTGGTAAGGAGTGAGAAGGTTCTTGTCAATGTTAAGGAATGCTAGAGTGGTAGGGTGACATGCGACCAATATGTGCCATTAACACATGCAAGGAAGTGTTAGCTTGGAGTGCTAAGGAAACATAAGGGAGCTTTACATCAAAATGAATGGAAATGAACAAATAAGAGTTTGTGATTGGAAGTGTCAATGAGTTCCAGGTGTGCTAAGGAGGGAGAGACAAGGTATGCTAGGCAGTCTTAAGGTATGCTAGAGGTCAGGGTAACATGCCAATATGTCATAGGTGCTAGGGTGTACCAACGCATGCCAAGGAGTGTTAGGGAGTGGTAGGGAAACATAAGGGAGAACTAGGTAAAAATGCATGGAAATGAATGAATAACAGTTTGTGACTAGAAGTGTCAATGATATCTAGGTCTACTAAGGAGAGAGTGACTAGGTATGTTAAGTAGTGCTAAGGAATTTTAGAGTTCTAGGGTGACACTCCAATATGTGTCAAGTTCTATGGTGTGTCAATGTGTGCTAGGGAGTGTTATGGAGTGTCAGGGAAACGTAAGGAAGCACTAGGTAAAAATGAATGGAAATTAATGAATAAGTGTGTGACAGGGAGTTTCAATGAGTTCTATGTGTGTTAATGAGGGAGTGACAAGGTCATGTGCTAGGTAGTGCCAAGGTATGATAAAATGCCAAGGTGTGTCAGGAAGTTATATAGTGTGCTAGGGAGTGTCAAAGCATGCAAAAGAATGTAGGGGATGTTAACACACACCAGATAGTGCCAAGGCATTCTAATACATTCTAGGTGCTATGACATGTCAAAATATAAACGTTATTTTATGAACATGATTGGATGTGATGATCCTTGTCTTTGTAACTAGTTAAGTGGGATGAGTTGAGATTAGACATGAGTAGCCTAAGATGAGTTACATGTAGTTCTTAATTGAAGAAGGTATATGTTGAATTTCCATGACACATCAGAATTGGGTTTGGTCTTAGAATATTTGATATAAACTCACTCAAGTGCCATAACACATCTACTTCACAGAATGAAATATATACACATCAGGTAATCACCTAGTTCACATGACAATTTTTAACATTTTCAAACCCTTATTCATTATATTACAAACTATAATAGAATAGGATATATGTCTCATACCAAGGATCATGGCCCTTTACAATCACACTGATACAAGGAATAAAATTAAGACTTGGTGATAGTCTTATGTAAACCCATCTACCTTTAACAATACAACACTTGACTGACTTGTTGATTGTGTCCACACACAACCCTTTTAGTCCACATGTCCTAAACACATTTAGTTGTTAGGTGTGTAGCCTTATTATATTTTGTATTTAGAGGTATCGTTGCATTAGACCCTATTTCATAATGTGCCGCAATGCTTCCTATAAAATGTATGCTTCCAGGGGGGTCTAGGGGGCCAATGATGATGATTATTTGCATCCCCCCCCCTAGCGGGGGATTGAACGAAGTGACCCGAAGCTAAAAATAGATGTAAATTCTCATTGTAAAATGTTGTAATTTTGTAGTTAATCTGGGCCATTTATTAGGTGGAGAACTTACAATATAAGTTATGTTTAATTTAGGGTTTGTTGCCTTAGAAGGAAACCCCTCGCTATATATGAGGGAATTGTATTGCGTCTATGTAGATTTGTATTATGAGTAAGAAAGAGAGAGGAGATTGTGTGAGAGTGAAGAGGGAATTACAATGGATCTATTGTAGGTTGTATCTCTTCAATTTTCTAGATAATATAAAAGGAAGGGCTAGCAGTTTCTCCATGGACGTAGCCCAAATTGGGTGAACCATGTATATCTGTGTCTCTCTTGTTTTATGTGTTTTATGTGTTTATATTTTTGTAATATATTTTATGTGTTCCATTTCTATGTAATATATAATTTTTTAACAACTAGTATCGAAGTCAAAGGTCTATTTGGCTGATAAACGCGTAGGAGAGAAGGGTTCCTGGTTCGAGTGGAAGAAATGGCAAAAGATGTTAGGTTTAGGGATGAAAATTTTAATGGCCAAAAATACCAGCTATGGAAGATGCAGATGGTACATTATCAATATCACAAAGATCTGTACCAACCATTGAGTGGAAAGACAAAGAAGCCAATGAGTATGATAGATACAGAATAGGATATTCTCGATAGAAAGGCACTTGGAACAATACAATTGTGCCTAGCAACATTGGTAGAATTTAATATCTCAAAGGAAATGACAATAGAGGGTTTAATGTCAACATTGGCCAAACTATATGAAAATCCCTCGGTCTCAAATAAGGTATTTATTATGAAGCGTTTATTTAATATGAGGATGTGAGAAGGTGGATTTGTTGCTGATCATTTAAATGAATTTAATATAGTTACCAGTCAATTAAGTTCTATAAGAGTTACTTTTGATGATGAAGTTAGGGCCCTATTATTTCTATACTCATTGCTAGAAATTTGGAATGGTTTAGTTATGACCATTAGTAAATCTGTCTCCAGATCTAGTACTTTAAAGTTTGATGATGTTGTCCGTGCAATCCTTAGTGAGGAAATGCAACGGAAAAGCTCCAGTGAGACATCAGGTAATGCTTTGAATGTAGACACTAGGGGAAGGAAAATGGAAGGAGGAAAGAGCCTAAGATATCATAGTAAGTCATGAAAAGGAAGATCCAAGTCCAGATCGAGGTTAGTGTGCTGGAAATGTGGGAAGAATGGACACCTAAAGAAAGACTGCAAGTCTTGGAAGACAAAAGAAGGAGACATGTAGTAAGAAAGCAATCATGAAGCGAATGTGACAAGTGATGTGTTACAAGATGCTTTGATTCTTTCATTAGAAAATATTATTGATGCATGGGTGGTAAATTCAGGGGCCTCATTTCATACCACACCTGATAGGAAAAATTTTCATGATTATGTTTAAGGAGATTTTGGAAAGGTTCGATTGCATGATGATAAACCCTATAAAATCATTACAATGGGTAAAGTTTTCATAAAACAACAAAATGGAAATAAATGGCTATTGAAGGAGGTAAGGCATGCTCTAGATCTGAAGAAAAATCTAATTTCAAAAGGATAGTTGGGAGGCGAAGGTCGTGTGACTACTTTTACAGATAGAACCTGGAAGGTCACTAAAGGAGCCCTCGCAATAACAAAAGGAGAAAAGGTTGGTTCATTTTATTTATGAAATGGTATTTCTAATTCTGTTAATGCCTTAACCTCTACCGGAGAAGATATGACATTGTGGCATCATAGGCTCGCGCACATGAGTGAGAAGGGGTTGCAAATTTTTCACTCAAGAAATTTGTTTCCATGTTTGAAGCATGTCGATTTAAAATTCTACGAGAATTATGTTTATGGAAAACATAAGAGAGTCAGATTCCTCAAAGTTGTGAAAGAAAAGAAGAGCGAAAAATTACAACTTGTGCATACAGATGTATGCAGACCTTCTTAGGTATCATCTCTTGGTCGATCTCATATTATGTTACTTTTATTGATGATGCAACCAGAAAAACCTAGATTTATTGTATTTGAAATAAATCTGATGTATTTGATAATTTCATGAAATGGAAATCTTTGGTTTAAAATGAGGAGGAAAAAGGTTAAAGTCTCTCAGATGAGACAATGGAGGTGAATATTGCAGCAAAGAGTTTGATAGGTATTGTTCAGAGAATGGAATTCACAGAGAGAAGATAGTTTCAGGAGCACCACAAGAAAATGGTGTGTCAAAAAGGATGAACATGACAATCATGGAGCATGCAAAGTGCATGAGATTGCATGTAAGATTGCCTTTACAATTTTGGGCAGATGTTGTAGATACTATTATTTATCTAATAAACAAAGGGCCTTCAAGTTCCTTTGATGGTGGTATTCCAGAGGAGGCATGGATAGGTAAAAAGATAAACTACTCATTTTTAAAGACCTTTGGTTGTGAAGCTTTTGTCCACATTAATAAAGAAAATAGAACAAAGCTTCAGGAAAAATCAAAGAAATGTACCTTTATTAGATATGGTGTTAATGATTTTGGTTATCTCTTTAATGATTATGAAAAAAAAATAATCATTAGGAGTAGAGATGTCATATTCAATGAAAAAATTTTGTATAAGGATCACATGCAGGAAAAGGAACATGAAAAATAAAATAGAGAATACACAGTTCTTGATGACATCACAGAAAAATTGAAGGTGCTTGAAAATCATAATGATCAATAGCCAAAACAACAGCGACAACCACCACATAAAAAATCACCTCAAACACTTGAAAGTGGTGTTAGAAGATCTACCAGGATAAGTAGACCCCTTGAACGATACTCTCCTTCATTATATTATGTATTGTTAATTGATTTTGGTGAAACAAAATATTATGAAGAAGTAGTGTAGGTAGAAACTAGGAAGAAGTGGGAGCAAGCCATGAAAGAAGAGATGGACTCCTTAGCACATAACCATACATGGGACTTAGTCAGGTTTCTTGCACGTAAAACAACATTGCAAAATAAATGGGTTTACAAGTTGAAGGAAAAAGATGGAGGTAGAAAAAGGTATAAAGCTAGACTTGTGGTGAAGGGGTTTGCACAAAAAAAGGGTATAGACTTCTATGAGATATTTTATCCTATTGTTCAAATGACTTCAATCAGAACTATTTTAAGTCTAGTAGGAGCTGAAGATTTGCATCTTGAGTAGTTAGATGTAAAGAGAACCTTTCTCCATGGGGATTTGGAGAAAGAGATATATATGCGTCAACCTCAACAATATGAGGTCAAAGGGAAGGAGAAACTAGTGTGCAGGTCGAAGAAGAGCTTATATGGCTTAAAACAGGCTCCAAAGCAGTGGTATCTAAAATTTGATACGTTTATGTCTAAACAAGGTTATACTAGATGTCACTCTGAACATTGTGTCTATCTCAAAAGGAAAAATGATGGTAGCTATATTATATTATTATTGTATGTAGATGATATGCTTGTAGCAAGTTCTAACATGTAGGAAATAAATGTGCTCAAAAGAAAATTGATGAACTCATTTGAAATGAAGGATTTGGGTGCTACAAAACAAATCCTTTGTATGAGAATAACTAGAGACATGAAGAATCGAAAATTAACATTGTATCAAAGTGAGTACATAGAAAAGGTGTTGAAAATATTTAATATGAAAAATGAAAAACCAGTTAGTATACCTTTGGCTAGCCATTTCAAACTAAGTAATGAGGTGCATCCCAAGACTCAGGAAGAAATGTCTTATATGTCTAAAGTTCCATATGTATCATCAGTTGGAAGCTTAATGTATGCAATGGTCCTCACAAGGCTTGATATTGCACATGTAGTGGGAGTTGTAAGTAGGTAGATGAACAATCCAAGAAAATAAAAATGGATGGAGGTGAAGTGGATTCTCAAGTATTTGAGAGGTACCACAAATCAAGCATTATGCTTTGATCATTCAAACATTTCTCTATAGGGATATGTTGATGCAAATATGGCGGGTGATAGAGATAAAAGGGAGAGAACAACATGGTATATGTTTACTATAGGTGGAACAACTGTCATTTGAGTTTGAAAACTAAAAAGTCTTATTGAACTCTCAACGACGAAAGGAGAGTATGTTGCTACTACAAAGGCTAGTAAAGAAATGATTTGGTTATTAAGGTTTCCAGATGAATTGGGTAAGAAGTAGGAGCTGGGTAGATTATATAGTGACAGCGCGAGTGTCATACATCTTGCAAAGAACTCTGCATTTCATTCCAAGACTAAACATATACAACTCAAGTACCATTTCATACAGTCAATGTTGGAAGATGGACAATTGAAGTTGGAAAAGATACACACTATCCAGATTCCTGTAGATATGTTAAAAAAACTTGTAAGCAGGGAGAAACTGAGATTCTACTTAGTTTCAATTTGTCTTCAAGTATGATGAAGAATATGAGAAATAGCCATGTCCAAAGTGGATTCATTGTCCAGCAAATGAAGCAGTGGTGGAGTTTCTATAATCAGTCTCTAAGTGGGAGATTGTTGAGTGTGGAGCTTGATTATCTTTTGTATTGAGAGGTATTACTGCATTGGACCCCATTTCATAATGTGGCGGAAACAATACTTGTAAAATGTACACCACCAGGGGGTCCAGGGCAGTCGAGTGGCTTTACCATGATCGACAATATGGTTCAAGGACCACTAGGCCATGTGTTTATCATTTTGGAGATCCAACCCACCCAACTTTGAATCCATCTCGCAATCCAACTCAACTGAAGTATGAGAACCCATCTCATCAAGGCTAGTAGGAAATGGCAAGGCTAGGCTAAAAAACATTGTCATACCTAGCAAAACCCATTCCATAAGAGAAAAATAACCACATGCAATACCATGCATTCCATATCTAGCAAGGAAAATGTTGGGTGCAGGTCCTGATTATCTTATTTGTTTAGTGGTATTGCCACATTGGACCCCAGTTAGTAATGTGGTGGCAATGTTTCCCATCAAATTTACATCGGCAGGGGGGTCCTAGGGGGGTGACGATGATTATTTAGATTTCCTCCTTGGCGGGGAATCCGGGGAAGTGCCCCGTAAGCTAAAATATATGTAACATAGCCTTGTAAAATGTCATAATATCGTAGTCAATCTAGGTCGTTCATTAGGCAGAGATCTGACGGTGGAAGTTATGTTTAATTTAGGGTATTTTTCCCTAGAAGGAAACCCCTCATTATATATGAGGGAATTGTATTACATCTATGTAGATTTGTATTCTAAGTGAGAAAGGGAGAGGAGATTGTGCGAGAGAGAAGAGGGAATTATAGAGGATTTGTTGTAGGTTGTATCTCTTTAGTTTGTTGGATAATATAAAATCAAGAACTAGATGTTTCTCCATGGACATAGCCCAAATTGGGTGAACCACGTATATCTGTGTCTCTCTTTTTTATGTGTTTTCTATGTTTATATTTCTACAATATATTTTATGTGTTCCATTGCTATGTAATATATAATTTTCTGACACTAGCAGGTCCTCTTGCGTCCCATTCTACAACTACTCAAGCTGCCTCTATCAATGAAATCAAATCCTTTATGTTACTAAACTGAGATCAATTAACGTTTCTCTTTGGCTACCTCCTTTTCCCTTGAAGGTCTACAACACTTAGGGTCTTCAATTAGTTGTTCACAACTCTTTTTGCAAAAACTCTTTAGTCTGCTCACTTTTTCCGTACTGCTTGTCCAAGATGATAAGTATAGAGATATGGAGGCTACCCTTCTTCTCACTAAATGAATCCTCTACATTATAGTGAACTAGGTCTAGTTTTCTAGCCCACTTGACTGCTATTTTAGTTCTTCAAAGTTTGTAAGTCCTTAGGCCCAATACACTTACCCTTCTACGTGTTTTGCTTTCCCTCACAAGTACAAGACTTAGGGCTCTTCTTTGGTAGTCACCCAACAACCCTCCAATTGTACCTGTAATGGCATCAAGTTTACCAACCATAGTCAATTCGTTTATTGATATAGGGACCAAAACACTGCCCTCATATAGAGTTCTTCAAATCTTCCACCTAATAGTGATTTGGGTCCTCTCAAAATCACTATTCTTGTGTATAAATTTCTTTGTTGTCCAATCTATGAACAAATATGAACTCCTCCTCTTATCACCCTTCTACAAATGTGTAGATGACTGAATTATGGTCACAAATCATCCACTAACATTCCATTGACTAACTGTTTATAGGTTACTTCAAACATTTGTCCAAAACTCTATGGAAAGTACACCAAAATAAAATCCTCTTCATGTCAATCCATTCCTCATATGGAACATTTCTTCTATTTAATCTTCTATTCAAGTTCCACCCTCATTTGGATCTGTTTTCTCCACGCATACTTCTAAAAACCATCTTCTAGATCTGTGGTCTATATTACATAGATAAACCTCGTTGTAAGGGTCATGGCCCCTCTTCTTCTACACATATTTGTCACAATATTTTGACGATGCTGGACCTGCTAAAACTTAGGGGATGACCCTGTTATGAAGTCCCAACTAGACCTCACACGTTTTGGTGTGGGATTCCCATCTGGTATGATGGTTCGGTTTCCATTGTCTTAAGGATTTTCCTCAACTCTTGCTTGTCAACATAGGACAATGGTCTAATTTTCCTTCGAGAAGCGAGGTTCGTGTGCCTGGTGAATGCTAGTGTACTTGGGTCAATGGCTTTTAGTGTAAAGGGAGAGGGTGAGAGTGAGTTCCAAGTTGGATGGGATGAAGTCCCAGCTTGGCTAGTGTTACACTAAAATTTGTCACCATGACTATCTGCAGTTAGTATGGCTCCATCAACAGTCAGACTATCCTCCTTGTCAAGCCTTATACCTCTGCTCTCCATGTCAAACTTCAAGAAAGAGAGAAAGTCATTTGAAATCATGTTTATCTCTGGGTACGTAGGTTCTCTCTACCTTGCCTGTGTGTACGCATCCCAAGCTCATTGTACCTGCGTACTTGTACGCTCTGTAAGTCAAGGGATGGGTGCGTACTCCTGTAAAGGTCAGAAGGCGCAAGTTTCATCTTAAAAAAGTTACTTGTGGTCATTTTTAGAGCATTCTAGAAGATTTTTTGACGTGTATTGAGCGCCTCCAGATGCTCCATGCATCCCTATGAAAGAGGAACTTATCCCATCAAGAGAGGAGCTACCCCATCCAAAAGAGGGAGTATCCCATTGATGTTGGACCTGAATAACTTCCTCTAGAACACTATAAATACAGGA
>APFE031306036.1:0-20718 GCA_000404065.3 Pinus taeda
TAATCTTGTTTTTGGTAAATCCCTCTCAGCAAAGAGGATGAATGTGTAACTGTGAATTTATTTTAATGAATGGAAATCTTTTATGGTGGTGCATTACTCTGTTCAGTGAATTTCTTTTAAGGGTAAAGATCCTGGAGTAGAGCAAAGGAAACAAGAGCATTGCCTCTATGTTTTATTTTTGTGGTTTTGGTATTTTCCACATCCCATCCCATTGCAAACTCGAGAAAAATACCCAACACCGCTAACTAAATTCATTACATGTACGTATGCAACCAATATTCAAACTCATTTTGAGAAGGTGATGCTCCTATGGACGTTGTTGAGGTTGTAATCAGTTTAATTTGCGTCATGTGCATGTGAATATCTTCATCTTTCTTGAATTTCCTTCTAGTGGTCTAATTATTCTCTTTTAGGCAACTTGTACTCCTTCATGTATTCCTTGGTTAGAAGCTAGATCATTGGATAGTAAAAATTTAGACCTATCAATCCATATCCATAGTTTTTAATGCACTTATTATACCTATGGACTCTGTACTTTCAATAAGATACTCTGAACTTTTGGAGTGCGAGCATGACTTAAATCCTACTCCGAAGAATGTGGTTCCAAGTTTTTGAGAGATTGCTCCCGTCTCATAGATTGAGTTGTTAAGACATATAATGTTTCTTAGACAGAGAAGTTAGAACATGACCTGAAGTTGCAAGTCTCTTTATAGTTTAGTAGAATAGCCTTAATGAGCCATCAAACAATAAATAATTAGTTATATAATATTAGATTGCACATCAAATTTAAAATTCCACCCTCTGAAACATGTACATCGAGCATGTTATCAAGTAATTCAAAAATCTCTATATTATAGCCTATCATTATCAATTATTAAACGTTTATTGAAAATGATAGCATTGACGCCTATTTCAACTCTGGAAACTAGCATTCACCACTAGCCAATAGATGAATTTACTCTGGAAACTAGCATTCGCCACTAACCAATAGATGAATTTACATTGTTATAAGTCGATGTCATCATTTATACTATAATAGTTAATATTTCCTAGTGGCTACACCTCATATTTAACTGATCATAAGAGTAACGCTAACTCTATCAGAATTATAATATAGATATAGGTTGTCAAATTATCAAGCTAAGTATCAAGGATGAATTTCAATAACATAATTGCCACATGTATGTAATTTCACTGTGTCCAAAGCTCTCTTCACTTAATATGTATAATTTTAATTTAGATTGTGGCTGCTTGAAACAAATATAATGTAAATGAGATCCCCTTAATTCAAGGGGAGCCAGTTGGTCTCTTTGCACAGCTTGGTGATTAGAAAAGGAGCCTAAAATTTCGAAAATGGATTAAATATAGTGGGAATGGCCAGATGACAAAGTTGGCATTAGTTGTTTGTTTCCATCTACTACCAACCGAAGCCTGAAAGGAAGGCACCTGAGGTTTTCTCAAGAGAGAGGTGACACTAGCCTCATACATCTAATGATTTATGTGAGATATTATATAAGGATAATGCCATATCTTTTTTGGAAGAAACACAAAAAGCCCTCTTCTCTTTCATGAAAATGGATATTAACTTTTACATATTTATAAAAAAAGGATTGTGATGATAAAGTAGTTTCAGTGAACACTCGTCAACATCCCGCAACTGATGTGTATATTACTGATTGCGCACCAAGTGGCGCATGTGTTTCTAATTTCCACAGCATATACAGGTATACGATCTCGCCCTGTGTAGATCATACGCTCACTCACTGAAATGTCTCTGCCTGAACACACTTCACCGACTCTCAGTCTCTCTGAGTAATTCACATTAATCGGTGATCCACTCATTTTCTTCACAATGGCATCAGATTCAATATGTGAGAGAAAAGTTAGGAAAATGCAGACTGCAAACAATAGCTGAACAACATAGGGGCCGTGGTGATTACTAAAGCACAGCGCAGACATTTTATTTATATGTAATCCTTCACAAAGCTACCTCCCCCCAAATTTGATGATTCTATTCCACTTCTGTAATTTCATTTGAGTTGCAATGAATTCATATGCAGACAAAAGTTTGAAGGAGAACCATACTGACGCAGGAGCATCAAGACCATTTTTTTCATTGTAAATATGTGATTAAGGGGGTGTGACAATTCTTAATATTTTATTAATTAATTTGTTATTTTTAATAAAATAGGAGAAAGCCAGGATTTTGTAAATATTCTTTTAAGGAATATGAGAGAAAATAGAGTTAGAATTAATGAAAGAGCCTAAGTTGGAATTAATGAGGGATGAGAATCTGATGTTGAGAGATTTAGAGATTTGTTGAGATACTAAGGGGATTGAGTATTTAATTTAATGATATTTTTAAATTGTATAAACAGGAAGAAGTTTTAGAAAAAAAAGAGCATGACTGAGTGAAAGAAGTTTTAGAAAAAAAAGAGCATGACTGAGTGAATGTGAGAAGTAAGGAAGTGTTCTCAGCGTTCGGGCAGTTTGTAAAAGGGCCTGGATTGCATATCTGGCCATGCATATAACTGTTGTGTGAATATTTGGTTTATGTGAATATAAGTATGATTTGCAGGGACATGATTGTAGTTATTGAATTCTGAGATATGGCTCTATAACTGGCGTAATAAACTGAGTGTGTTGAATAATTTGATTGCTTTTGGCGGACAGTGTTTAGATGTTTAATTGAATGGGGATATCGTGTTTGTTCCAATAGGCAATTGGCTGATTATACAATGTTGAATTTGCACATATATGCAGTGGCGCATATATATGAATGTTATTTAATGTTGGAACTGCATGAATGCTGATGATTCTAGCTTTCATCATACAACTGCTGTACTTTAATCCGTTATTGGTGGTTCCGGTGCGCAATTGATATATGTATTGACTGTTGATGCATAGCTTCCGGTGATAAATATTAAACTCCTTTGCAGATATAGTCGAGAGCGACCTGTCCTCACAGCATCATATATATTGGAAATATGCATATACGCATCGTTGATAACTGCTGTGAACTTTTAAGTGATGACAGCGTTGCGCCTTTCCAAAGAACTGCCTGTGGATATAGATGAGTTGAATCTGCAGTGATCAAATTACGGAGGTGTAAAGCAGTACCACCTTCCCGCAGTAATATACGATGGTATCGGGAATGTCATGCGGAGGTAAGTTAAGGCTATGCTTAAGTTCTGTTTTCATATATATATGAAGACTTGAGTTACAACACCGATTTGCGCATATACTGTGATGAGTTCTAAAACAACATCATATAAATTGTAACATATATGTACACCGGGCGGTGGTTGTTTTGAGAGCGCAATTCATATGTATGTTGTCAAG
The DNA here is from genome assembly GCA_000404065.3 of Pinus taeda. Taxonomy (NCBI): domain Eukaryota; kingdom Viridiplantae; phylum Streptophyta; class Pinopsida; order Pinales; family Pinaceae; genus Pinus; species Pinus taeda. The sequence goes on from APFE031306036.1 coordinate 3,343, forward strand.
TATACCTAATTAAGAGTTCCAAGCTATAGCTGCGTCGAGTGGAGGAGCAGAGGCATGTATATGTCTTTTGCATGTAGAAAGTTATAAAGGGAGTGGCCCGTTGGTTGTTGAACGCATCGCAGTTAAAGCCTGAACCATTCTGATTGGGATTATATCCACGTCAAGGATTGCACAACAGGGGCCAAGGACCAGAGTTGGGGAGCAATATAATTTAATTTACAACCGCATAGGTGGATCGTTGGACAGCGTGACAAGGTGAGATGAATGCATATAAATTGCTGTATAAACCAGTGCGATATGAATTTGACATAAATCATAGGAATTGGATATAATATGCATAGCGGTGGATTAATATGCACATATATACGCCTGCAAGCCATAGTATGATTACAATCAGAATGTTGTGCCATTGATAACTGAACTTTGAGGTAAGGCTCACTCTTGATTGAGCACAGCCAACATATATTTGAGATTGTTTATAAACTAATGAGTAGTTAATTGGATTTGATGGCAAACAAGGGTTTTGGAGCATTGTTTTTATAAATCATCATGGAGTAAGCTTTTATGAGTATGGATTTCGGAAGATCCTGGAAGAGCGGCCTGGAGAGGCTGGGCTGCGTCACATACTTACGTGATTTTTTTGTCCCTTTCAATCCTTCGTAGCTCAGAATTCGGAACGACCATCACGTGTCTTACTAGCAAAAACCATCCATGATAATCTAGCGCGCTGCTCCCTTTAACTTAACATATACATCAAGTTTGTTAGTAGCAAAATCCATGCTTGATCCTTGTAACAGATTCATTTCTGATAAACTAGCGTGCTGCTCCAGACGAGAATTAGGGCAGTATTTTCACCACCTTTACATACTTATCCAACCAGGGTTGAAACTTGGCGTGGAAATTCATGGTTGATCCTTCGAGTAAATTAAATTTGGTATATATATGTAGTTATCAATCCATTTGTGTTGTCCTTGCAGACCTAGGCAGGGACTATCGCCACGGACTATCGCCAGGCAGTGGCTCCTTGTTCCAAATAAATAACAACAACCAATCTATTGCTACTTTTTAATTACCCACATATTTAGTACTTTCTGATTACCTACATATTTAGCTTTTCCTTGTGGATGGGAATTTGAAAAAGATTTTATTTTGATGATCCTACACCTTTGGCTCTGTAGAGTGCATGGATATTCCATACAATTCGATAGCAACATAATTTCCTAATAAATAGATACCTTGCACATACTTCACCATGGAAAAAATAAGCCAATAGATTCTATTAATTGAATGAATATGTACTTTATGATTACCCACATATTTAGTACTTTCTGATTACGTACATATTTAGCTTTTCCTTGTGGATGGGAATTTAAAAATGATTGTATTTTGATAATCCTACACCTTTGGCTCTATAGAGTGCATGGATATTCCGTACAGTTCGATAGCAACTTAATTTTCTAAGAACTAGATACCTTGCACATACTTCACCATGGAAAAAATAAAACAATAGATTCTATTAATTGAATGAATATGTAACCTATGTAGCTCTAAGTTGAAATATAAAATTGACTTTAAATTCAATTGCCTAAATTTCACAAGAAGGATTTCACGTTAGAGATTTATTTTTTATAAAAATTATATTTATATTTATATATATATTTTATATTTATAATATAAAAAATCAATATTATTTTATAATATGAAAGAGTTATATTTGAAATAAAAAAATTATTTTAAATATTGTATAGTTTTTTTATTATAAATTCTATGTGTTGAGTTTAATATAATTTGCAAATATATTTAATTGTAGAAAATAATGATAAATAAATAAGATAACAAAATAATCAAACAAAAAAATTAATACAATATTTAAGTGTTAAAACTTTTTTATGAGGGAAATACCTACAAGGCAATGATAATTAATATTCTTATTATTCAAAACATATTTAAGCTAACACATAGGCATACATTATAGCAATTGGAGACATTCTCCATTCATTTATGTGTTCTCTTGCTTTGGCAGACTCACATGGATAAATAAAAACCTGCATATTTTTTTCTAAATCTATCCACAACTTTTAAAGTGGTTATATAAAAAACTTTTAACATAAAATAAAATTGTTCCTTTTTTTTTTTTCCTAAAATCATATTAGAAAAAAAACCCAAGAATATAGGGAAATAGTTGGAAATTTCTAACAATATCTACCTTTTTTATTGAGAAGGTTTTTGGCGATAATCATATCAAAATTCATTTTTTGACGTGTTTCTAACCAGCAAGTGTGTTTCATCATCAAGACAACAATAACCATCTTGACAAAAATTTACTTGATATATCATGCCCAAAATATTCATTACCTTCCTTGCAAGCTAGGGGAATCCAAATACGATTTCAAATTTTCTAACAAAACTATTTTTGTGAACATGCCTACACAATTTTTCTCTGTATGGACTTTTTCTAGAGCCATCGTTCCACTTTCATCAATAACCTATCTTACAAAATGGTATTTAATAGGTACATGTTTTGTTTTACTGTGATAAGGTGGATTGTTAGGAAAATAAATAACACTTTGATTATCACAAAATACTTTCACCTTATCCTACATCCTTCCAAACCCACCTAGTAAACCTTTTAACCAAATTACCTCTTTGCAAGCATGTGATATAACTATATATTCTTCCTTAGTAGTGGATAAAGCAACTATGTTTTGAAACATTTACATCCAACTAATAGCTCCACCTGAGAGTAAAGACATATCATAAGTGGATCTCCTTTTATCTAAGTCACCTACAAAATCTAAATCAACATAACCACATACGGAATCACTACTACTATTATTGGTGATACAATAATTACTTGTGCCTCTAAGATATCGAAGCACCCATTTCACTGCTACCCAATGATCTCTACCTAGATTTTCCATGTATCTACTAACAACACCAATTACATGTGAAATATATGTCCTTATACTAACCATGACATTCATTAATAACACTAGTGCATTAGCATATGCTACATGAGACATATACTCCTTTTCTTCATCAGTACTAGGACATAAACCTGAAGAAAGCTTGAACTGGGAAGCTAAAGGGATTTGAACATGTTTGACATTATTCATACTGAATCTCAAAAGTATTTTCTTCACATAGTCCTGTTGTGATAACCACAACTTATGATTTTTCCTGTCTCTGTGTATCTCCATACCCAAGATTTGTTTTGTTGCTCCAACATCCTTTATTTCGAAAGTCCTAGCTAGTTGAGCATTTAAACTGTTGATCTCAACCACGCTTTTTCTTGCTACAAGCATATCATCAACATAAGACACCAAATAGTGAATATTTCATTTTCCAAGATTTGAAAGAAAACACAATGATTATAGTCACTTCTAGTAAAATTGTGTGTCATCATGAAGGAATCAAACTTCTTGTACCATTTCTTGGGATATTGCTTTGGTCCATACAATGGCTTCTTGTGTTTGCAAACAAACTTCTTGTTGTGATTTTGTACAAACCCTTCTAGTTGTTCCATATATGTATCCTCATCCAAATTTGTGTGTAAGAATGTTGTTTTAACATCTAGAGCTACTCTATCTCTAGATGAAGTAACACAACTAATGCTAACACAATTCGAATTGAAACAAGCTTAATAAATGGTGAAAAAATATCATGGAAATAAATACCTTATTTTTGAGAACATCCTTTTGTAACTAGTGTTGCTTGGTACTTTTGAATACTATCATCAACACCTTTCTTCAATTTTTAAACCCACTGCAATCGTCAACCTTCCTGTCCTTAGGAAGTTCCACCAAATCCCACGTTTTAATTCTTTGTAAGGCATCAATTTCATCTTTCATTGTTACTTTCCATTTATGACTACCAGACACTCTCGTTCCTTGATAATAACTAGGATATAATTAATTAGCAATTAAAGAAATAGATGTTGTAAAATCATCATACCGATTAGGAAAAGATATGATCCATGTAGATATTCATAGAAGTTATTCTAGTATTTCCTCAATTTCTTGAGAAATTTTTGTATCCTTATCTTCTTGTACATGAATTTCAACATGAAAATATTCATGATCCTCCTCCCTTGAAGATGATTGAGCTTCTAGTTGAACATGCTAAGTCTATGGTTGTAGGTTTTAACACTGTACATAAATTACCCACAAAGGAATTCTTAAAATAAGAAAAATACACAATGTTGAGAACATAAAAAAATCATACACGTAGATTTTCCCATGGATCCTAAAACCAAGAATACTAGATTTATTTTTCATTATCTTCCTTTCAATGTTACAATACACACACACACACACACACAAAATAATTTTTTATGGGGAGCTTCCCAAACCCCACGACACGTGGAAAAAATATAACACACACCCAAAATTCTCCCATATGTTGTTTTCTTTCCACACAAGGGGTCACATAAGACCTTAGTCATTGGTCCAGGGTTGTAACTCCCATTGTTTCTCTACACCAAGAAAACTTCTCAGTGCTTATAGACTTTTTCAATACATCTGCAACATTCTTCAAAGTGTTCACCTTTACCAGCAACACCTTTTTGTCTTTAACCATATCCTTCATAAAATGACATTAAACATCAATGTGATTTATCTTCGAATGATAAGCAAGGTTCTTTGCCAAGAAAATTGTACTTTGGCTGTTACATTCTATCCTTATAGCTTGTTGTACCAAATCCATACTTGAGAAAAATATCTGCAACCAAACTTCTTCCTTGCTTGCATGAGTGGTTGCCATGTATTCAACCTCTATAGTTGCAAGTCCCACTACAAATTGTATCTTTCTCATCCAACTAAATGCTCCTTCAAATAGGTTAAACACATACCCACTTGTAGATCTTCTCTGATCCATAACTCCATCCCATTCTGCATCAACAAAGGCATGAATATCCAAAAATATATCAAATCCTCGTCTTCTTTGGTAGCACAAACCATAATCTCTATTGTCACACAAATACTTGAAAAACACCCTTCGTTGGTGTCCACTGCTCCTTCACTAGTTTTGACATAAACCTGCTCAATACTCCCACTGCATGCACAATGTCTGGTCTGGTGAAAACCATTACATACATTAGGCTACCAAATCCACTCACATATGGAACACATGACATGTGCTCTTACTCTTTCTGTGTCTCAAGACACTATTCAACATATACCTTTACAACTGTAATAATAGGAATATTGGTTGGTTTATTATCCTGCATATTAAATCTCTAAAATATTGTCTCAACATAATTTCTTTGGTTTAACTAGAGCTTCCTCTTTTCCCGATCTCATTTAATTTCCATGCCCAAAATATAGTTTGCAGCACCAAGATCCTTCAATTGGACGACAAATGGGCCTTCAAATCCTTGATAATTTCTTTGTCATTTCCAATCAACCACATATCATCCACATACAAGACCAAATAAAGAACACGGTCACCAATTAATTTAAAATACACACACTGATATGATTTTCTCTTGGTGAAGCCAAGTCCCTATATATATGTATGAAATTTCTGATACCACATCCTTGGTGACTATTTTAACCCACACACAAACTTTTTTAACCTACATACCAGTTCTTTCTTACCCTTCACCGCAAATACTTCTGGTTGCTTCATGCAGATTTATTCTTCCAGATCCTTGTGAATAAATGTTGCCTTCACATCCATCTGTTCTACCTCAAAATCAAAAGCAAGAGTAATAGATAAAAGTACTATAATAGAAGCTAACTTGGCAACAGGAGAAACAATATCGCCATAATCAATTCTTGACACCTGGGAATAACCTTTTGCTACTAATTGAGCTTTGTATTTATCCACCTTGCCTTTTGAATTCATCTTCTTCTTAAACACCCATTTGCTGCCAATGGGTTTCCTTCCAAATGACAACTCCACTAGATCCCAAGCCTCATTTTTGTCCAAATATGCCATTTCTTCAACCATGGTCTCCTTCTAGAGTTTTCCATCCTCTGAATCCATTACCTCGAAAGTTTTGGGATGATCATCAGTAATAGATAAATTAAAATTTGAATAGAAAGTAGATGGATTGTACCTCTCTGGCTGCCTTCTCTCTCAAAATGACCTCCTCGAAACTAGAGTTTGCAACTCCTCATCTTTTGATCACTGTTCTGCGGTAGAGTTTGATTCTCCCTCCTTCAGCTCAAACACTATCTTCTTAGGTTCCTTTGGTATGAATTCATGTTTAATATCATCTTTAACTTGTCTAAACACAGCATATTAGTTGTACACAACCTTCCTTGTTTATGGTTTTTGAAGGCTATAACCTTTTAAATCATCCTTATACCCAATAAAGATGCACCTTTCAGATTTACTATCCAACTTTGTTCTTTTCTCCTTGGGAAAATGTACATCTACATCACAACCAAATACCCTCATATGTGAAAAGTAGGGTTTCTTACGAGTCCATACCTCATGTGGATTATTATCCTCCAATGTTAATGAAGGTGATCTGCTAACTAGGTAACATGTAGTATCCAGTGCCTCTACCCATAATTCCTTTCCTAATCAAGCACCATTGAGCATGCTTCTTGCTATTTCCATCAATGTCATGTTCATTCTTTCTGCAACTCCATTTTGCTGAGGTGTGTATGAAGTAGTCTTCTACCATTCTATACCACATTTCTTACAAAACTCTTCAAATTTCTCCTTACAAAACTATCCACATTATCTATCCTCAACACCTTAATCTTATTCTTTAATTGAATTTCAATCATAACCTTAAATTACTTTAAACCTATGAAAGACTTCAGATTTCTTCCTAATGATTTATGTATTCATCAAGAAGTCAATTATAAATGTGACATACTACATAGAATTACCCATAGATGGAACCAAAATGAGGTCTAAACACATCACAATGCACAAGATCTAATATGTTTTTTTCCCTCTTAATACCTTAGGGGAAACTCACCCTATTCTACTTCCCATATACACAATGTTCACAAAAATCAAATTCGAGAGAGCAATTAGATGTACCTTTTACCATACCATTACCATGTAGTATTTGAATTTCCTTCTCCCCAATAGGTCCCAGCTTTTGATGCCACAGCATAATCTTTTCACCAGAGACTAGAAGATCTTCCGCTCCACTTTCAGGAACTGCAAAACTGTTGCATCCATTGATAACTGTGCTACCAAGAAGCTTGCATAGAGTTCCAATACAAACTCCCTGCATCAATACCAGTGCTCCCCAAGCCATCGTACATGTATCTTTCTCGGACATTGTTTTTACACCTACATCATCCATCTTGCTTAAGGAAATTAGATTTCTAGACAATGCAAGAATACTTAGAACACCAAGAAGTGTTCTAATCCTTCCACCTTGCAAGTTCAACTTTAATTTTCCATGTCCCATGATTTTTGCCTTCCTATCATCTCCTAGGAAGACATCGCCACCACCATATTTATCGTACTTGCAGAACCACTTTGTACGGGGAGAGAAATGAAAGGATGCACTTGAGTCAATCAACCATGCCTCATGATATACATGTGTACTTAAAGAAGAAGCGAAGTACACATCCCAACCTTCATTTCAGGTGGTTTTCACCTCTGCAGAAGGACGATCATCAAATCCATTTCCTTTCTTAGGAGTTTTAGATCTATAGTTATTTTTGTAGTTCCCTTGTTTTCTGCATTACTAGCATATCTTTAAAGGTTTTCCTGGAGATTTAGATCTCGCTCTAGATTTAGATCTCCCACTTGAGGACTTATTTCTATTTATGTTTTGGGTTTGTCCTCTTACAGAGAAGGCATCTCCATTCTGGCTCTCCATATTTTTCTGTCTAATCTCCTATCACAACAAGGATGATACTATTTCATCAAACTTCAAGGTAGTTGTATTGCTACCTATAGAAACAACCAAACTATCCCATGAATCTCGTAGAAAAAACAACAGATTGATGCACTTATCTTGATCTAAAATTTTAATATCAATGTATAACAACTGGCTCATCACAATATTAAAGGCATTTAGATGTTGTTATCAGATAGTCTCCGTCCTTCATTCTCAGGTTATAAATCTTTTTTCGTAGGAACAATTTTCTCACTAGAGACTTAGATTGATATAAAGTCCCTAACTTGTTCCACAATGCCTTTGTTGTAGCTTCTCCTAAAACATTCAACAATACTGAATCTGAGATACATAACCGTATTATGCTCTTTTCCTTCCTATCCAACTTCTCGTAGTTTTTTGTTGACATGATTGTTGGTTTAGTACTTGCATCTATCATGATCCATTGATCTTTATCCACCAAAAGACCCTCCATCTTGAGATTCCACAACACAATACTGTGCCTGTTGAATTTCTCGGTCTCTATCATTTGACTATTCAACATCTCCTTTCATCCCAAGATTCGATCCCTCAAATATCCCATAGTAACAGGGTCTACGATAGGCCTAAGAAAAACCATTCAGCAGCAAAGTCATCCCCTTGAAGCCGAACCAATTCTACTACCAAATGTGGGGTTTAACCCTACATAAAAATTCCCTTGCAAACGAACTCTTAAAACAAGAAAACTATAAAATGACAGGAACATAAAACAAATATACACAAATATTTTTCCCTAGATCACAAAACCAAGAATACGAGATTTATTTTTTATTATCTTCCTTTCAATGTTATAATACATATATATACATGTCGAAACATTCATAAACCCCAATCCACTAACCCTGGATTAGAACATAACCACAGTTCCCTTGACCAGATCTACAAAATACCATGGGAAGAAAACCTTCATGCACAAAAGCATGTAGAAAAACCATGCAGAAAATCATGGGTAAGTTCACTCACCATTGTTGGGTTTGCCCCCCATCCTTGGGTCTATTAAACTATTATTGGTTGCACATAAAATAGAAAAAATTCTAGGGCGCTACCCCAAATCCCAATAGTGGTACGTTTCTATGTTTCATTTCACCATCTACATCTAATTTTATGAGTTACGATTCATCAAATATGACATCTCTATTAATGATGATTTTGTGGGTAGTAAGATCCCACAATCTGTATCCCTTAACTCCATCTCCATATCCAAGAAAGGTTAGTCTTTTTTATTTTGGATCTAACTTAGAAAGTTGATTATTTGAAATAAGAGCATAGACATTGCAACCAAAAGCTTTAAGATTTGAATAATCCCAAGATTGACCTATCCATACCTCTTCCAGAATCTTACAGTGAATTTTTTTTTATGGTGATTGATTTACTAGATAGCACATTGTAATAATTTCTTCTTTCGACAATCCCTCTTGCAACTTGGCATTGTTGAGCATACTCCTTTCTCTCTATAGAAGAGTTATATTCATGCATTCAATAAGACTATTTTGCTGAGGATTATATATTGTGGTTTTATGTCTTTCGATCTCAGTTTCCTTGCATTAATTTTTGAATTCCTTTGAAGTAAATTCGATTCCATTGTCAGTTCTCAAACATTTATTTGAATTTCTAGTGCTCATTTCAACCAAAGCTCTAACTTCTTAAAAGCATCAAATGCTCAACTTTCTTTTCAATAAATAGATCTACACCTTTTTAGAGTAATCATCTATAAATGTTACAAAACATGAAGATCTTCCTAAAAAGGCTTTAGAATATGGTCCCCAAAGATCTGAGTGGATGTAATCAAGGATACCTTTCTTAACACATTTTCTTGTTTTAAATTTATGTCTAGATTGTTGTCCGTAAATAAAATGCTCACAAAAATTAAAATTCGGAGATTTCAAGCATGGAAGTAACCTACGATCAACCATAGCCTTCATCGCTTTCTCACTCATGTGACCCAAGTGTTGATGCCCTAAATGAGTAGTTCATCCTTCCTTCAAGCGTTTAAAGGTTCCCAAACCTTTTTGTCTTCATAAATTCCTAGATTCCTTTCAACACCTTCATAACTCTAGCTTGAGCTATACATTTATAACCAACAAAATATAGCACTCCCAAAGATATTAAGTTCTTTGAAAGCTAAGGCATATTCGTCACCTCCGTTAACATTCTAATAGTACCATCATACATTTTAATGCTCATACTACCACCAACATTTTTGCATGTAACATCATTGCCCATGAAAACCACACCATCATCAATAGATTGGTATGAAGGGAAGAAATTCATATGAAGACACATGATGATAAGCAATAGAATCTAGCAACCAATTTTAATAATGTTGAGAAATAGTAGAAGTGGACAATACCTCATCAACAAATCTTGCACTTGTTTCAACGGAATTAGCTTTCTTTGTAGAGTCCTTTTTATCATATTGTTCCTTTCTTTTCGAGTAACCCTTCTTAATATGCTTTGATTTGTTAGAGTATCAACACTTCAACTTACTCTTCTTGCCTCTTGACTTCAATCTTGATGTGTCTCTCAAATTTTGATCTTTTTCTTTTGATCAACCTTTGGCCACCGTTGCTTTTGATGTTGAGGTTTCAAGCATTGATTTCCTTCTAGTTTCCTCAGAAAACAAAGCTCTTACTACAACATCAAAATCAATGGTATCGAAATAAATAAAAATAATAAAGGTTACAAGATTATCCTAAGACTAAGGTAGAGAACACATTAATGTAATTTCCTTGTCTTGCCCTTAAAGGTTTTACATCTATACTACGTAACTGACATAAAAGACCATTGAAAGAATTCAAATGATAAGAGATATTTGTACCTTCCTTCATCCAAAAACTATAAAAAATTCCATTTCAAGTAGATTATGTTTGTTAAGGACTTCGTCATATTAAGCCTTTCTAACTTGGTCCATAAGAATGCTCCTAATTTCTCTCCAAAGATGTTAACAACACATCATTTGCCAAAAATAGACAAATAACACTAAGGGCTCTTGCATCCATGTCCACAGGTTTCTTATCCTTCTCAACAACACATTTTCCACTCCTTGTTCCATCAACATATCCTGCATCTTAACCTTCCATAGCTCAAAGCTATTACTTCCATTGAATCTTTGAATTTTAAACCTCACACTCTGCACCTTCGCCATTAACACAAACTTTTCCCAAAAGTTTTAATACCACTATTATAATTGAGCAGCTAAAGCATAACCTGAAAGTTGATTTAATTATAGAAAATAATGGCAAATAAACAAGATAACATAATAATCAAACACAAAAATTGACACAATTTTTTACCTCGTAAAACCCTCCTTGTGAGAGAAACATCCAGAGGGCAATGATAATCGGTATTTTTATTATTCAAGAGAGATTTACAATAACAAACATACATGCATATATTATCCAATATAACAAACATACATGCATATATTATCCAATCATTGAACACACTCTCCATTCATTTATGTGTTCCCTTGCCTCTACAGACCTATATGGATAAATAACATACTGTCAATTTTTTTCTAAATTTGTGCACAACTTTTAAAGCAATTACATAAGAAAGTTATTACATAAACAAAATTGTTTGTTTTATACATTTTTTTCCTAAATGTAGATTAGAAAAACCAACTCAAACCATAAGAACCAATTTTAGCTACTATCCCAAAAATATAGAGAAATAATTAACAACTTCTAACATTAAGAGACTTTATCCGTGAACTATCTAATAAAGACAATGGATATAAACCACTTATTTTATTTTTGGTCTTTTCCACCTTCCCTAAAACTATTAACACAATTAGATTATCTAATTTCAATAACTTAATTCTAAAAAAATTTCAATTGGATTCGAAAGATATGTAATTATTAAAAGCTACAAGGTAATACACTTATCAAATTTGATTCTTGAATCAAGAATTCATTTGATTTAAATTGTAATTATTAAAAGCTACAAGGTAATTTATTTTTTTAATATAGTTTCATTCGTTTAGTAAAATAAACCAGAAATTATAAACCACATAACCATGCTAGCTCCCCAGCGGTGATGAAAAATGCCACAAATTCCTTTATGTAACGCTTCTCTTATTATCTGAAGGCATAACCGGCTCACCTCAAATTTCTTTTAATGGACGATTATGTTGGATGTATCATAGCGATGACTAATATGTAGTTTTAAGAGTATAATAAAGCTTGTAAAAATATAGAATTCCATCTTTATTTAGTTGAAAGTTTATGTACTATTTTTGTGAATATAGTCAAACCTTAATTACGTTTTTACATTATAATTTAATTAGTTTATATTTAATAATTTATGAAGTAATAATATAGCCCCCTATACTCATATTTTTGTCGCCGATTTAATTTAATTTAAAAATTATTAATTTAAATCTATGTGCTATGAATTACAAAAAATTATTGATTACTAGTATATATATATATAATATATAAAGATAGCCTAATTAAATAGTAAAAACCCTACATTTACTAATAAATGAATGTTTAATTTAAATATTTATATATAAGCCGCGTACAATAATGGTTTACTTTATTAGAGCCCACGGGGCTTGGGAGTTGACCGGTGGAATGCGGTGCCTGTTTAAGGCACTTCATGCGATAGGCCTCACTGGTTCAAATCCCCGTGGGTACCTTAGTTAGTCCCTTAACGTAGAGAAATAAGAAAAATAAAATAAAATATTTACTTAGTTAAAATTGAATCCAATTGTTAAATGAATATAGTAATATAACACTTATTTATATATAATAATATAGTTTAATAATTTAACATAATTAAGTAATTGTTATATATACCATATTAATTTAATAATTTTCTCGTTTGGAATTTTTTTCTCTTGAAGTAGATCTTCTTTACTCACTCATATATTTGAAAGAAATCCACTCTGTAAGATCAGATCTGTGCTCTCCAAATTGTTTTTTGGCAGATCTAGACAAAGGTAAGGAGGATGGTATATAATATCTACAAAATCATGGAAATCTCACACATGTCTCCTATGCTAAGCATGAAATCGAGGGGGAAGTAAGGTCATCGACCTCTCCGAAGCAATGACAGACATAATCGGCATCAGGTACCACGCAAGTTTCAAGTGGGCGATAAAGTCTGGTTGCATCTGCAGAAAAAACGCCTTACTAGAGCCCATTGGAAGCTCAAACCACTCTGATATGGTCTTTACACCATTACCAAGGCTATCAGAAACAATGCTTTGGAGAACAACATTCAACCATTCCTTTGCTTACAACGAGTGTTCAATGTGGACCGCCCTCGACCATGTTTCCTACCATTTATTGGATACATCAGAGGTTGCAGAACAACTCACCAGAGACCAAGTTTAGCAGAAGTTTCCTCATCTCGTGGAGGTACTGAACGTAATGGGGACCATTGCTTCCTAAGGGGGGAGGAATGATCCAGGTGGATGTTGGTGGCCACCCACATATCCCACTTGGACCCCCACAACTGTCTCTTTCAGTTTTTTTAGTTTCCTTAATTGTAGCACAATTTATTATTTTTAGCAGTTTTTTGGGTCCTCAACTTGTGGAGACGTTTTAAGGCCTTAAACTACTTTTTGTGGGAGAATTGGGAGAAACATGGGTCCACGAGCTGATGTTGCTCATCCCAAAGTTGTAGTCCTCGAATAGATCTTTCTAACGAGGTATTGTTCTTCTCAAACAAAGATTGTATGCCGAAGTTATGACCCCGGGAAGTTGATGTACTAATTTACCCAAAACGGGGCCCATAGTTTGGCGCTTCATCTCTTGGGGTTAGGTTTTTGGATGTTTAAGGTTTTCCATTATTTCTCAAAAATAAATAGGCATTCAAGCCTCATCAAAAGATAGTTCAAAGGCATATAGCCACCACATCTCTTCTCAGAGATAAGCTACCATCGCCCTAGCTCGTTTATTTCCATTTCTATTTGTAAGCATATTTCAGTATTTCACATTAATGAAATGAAGTATTATTGCTACTGTATCTTTGTATTTATGGTTATTTCTGTAATTTGTTGTGTTCCTATTTAAATCTGGATTAATCAAGCTCGTTGTTGAGCTACGAATGGTGTAAAGTTGCAGCATTTCAAGATTGCAGCATTTTGAGATGGAGGTAGTTATCCTTTAGCCCACCGTCCATTATTTCAAGAGACCGAATGATTAGAAGAGCTTGGATTGGTAATTTCTATGTGGAATGTGGTGTGAATCACATTAAAGTCGTGTCGAAGGTATGAGGATCACATATGTTCGAGATTGAAATCCTTATCACTATGATCATTGGTTGAAATAGAAAGCAAACCTTTCTATTCATTGTGTAAATACAAGTTTAATTTTTGCTCTGTTTGCTAACCAAGTTTTAGACGACATTGAATGAGTATCATTGGATCGACATAAATGCACTCATCTGTGTGTAAAGTCCTCATTGAATATAGGTAATTATGGATTGTGCCAAAATTATAATACCAGTGAATTGTGTGTGATAAAAACCAAAGTATGAGGACTAGAGTTGGGCTTCTGCATGGAAGAAATTCAAAGCAACCATAGGCAATGTTTACAATGCAAAGTTATGTTGAGAAAAGTGGTTTCAAGCTTGGAAATACTGGTGAATCTGTATCAACACCAAGCTGAATAACACTGATATGATCGCATGATCTTGGCAAGAAGGTGAGATAGGAAATGAAGGGAAAATCATAACCCACAACATAGCCAAGAAGGGAGTTTTGTTCTTGAACCAATAGTCTTGTTCCTGTTCTGGAGTTTAGTTCCTGTTCCAATAGTTGGGTTTCAGTTCTCAATTTCAACGTTCTCACACATCTATAAAGTATGAAGGTAAACTAGCACATGAGTATTGAGGAAGAGCGAGTTGATATGCTTATGAGTTCACTTAATCACACCCAAGTATTCCAGAGAACATAAGAAAACTCTGAAATTAATCCTTCCATGTTAATTTGATGAACTGATTTTTTGGGGCAATTTTATGGAATAGATGGGGATCAGAAGGATTTGAGTCTTTATCTCGAGACTTGGGATGTAGCATAGTGTTTTCAGGTCACTGATTATGGGGGAATTGACCTGGTAGGTCATCATGTTTGCACGTTGGAATGAGGAGATGATAAATTTTAATTTTCATATCAATTAATATCAACAATGTTCAACATGCCATTCAACCATACTTGTCTGCACTTTACCATTGATGTCAAAGGGGGAGATTGATACAACATTTTGAGGAGAATGACATCGAGCAATTTGAGGAGTGCATGGATATCAGCTTGGTGTTGTGGTTGTATGATCCAAATTAGATCATTATATTGTTTTTCATCCATCGCCATGTATTTGAAGTGGAAAAATTGGAGGAATCAGCTCACGAGACTGTTTTTATTGTCAGGACCCAATTTGGTGAAACGGGGACTAAAACCTTTTGGGAGCATTTTGAGGCATCAAACGACGTTTTCTAGGGGTAAAACTTTGCTGCTTTGGTATAGAAACTTTTGGTGCTATTATACACATAGATAGCTTTCCAATGGCATAAGAAGCATGTCCATTAAAGTCTATATGCAAAAGTTATGCCCCTCAGAAGTTCACCTTCCTGTTTTCACACCTATAGTTTAGGAGGATACCGTGTCAGCCCCCATTATTTATGGAAAAGGGGATAACCACATATTTGTGATGTAAAATAATCTAGAAGAGTCTATAATGTAACTTTATTTAAGAGTTGATGTAGTCAAAATTAACCACTAGTAGGTTGTCAGGTTGTGTTATAACCGAGCCACAAGGAGGAAGAGGCATTCCATTATTTTGAGAGAATTTTGTTCCATAGCTAAGAAAAGATAGCCAGGAGAGATAGGAGGTAGTTCACACAGAGAGGATATGTGCACTATAGTAGCCCATGTGCCACATAAATTACTTCTTTATACGTGGAACCATATTTCCATACATAGAAAGAGAGTGAAGTGGCCTCACCTTCTAGCTGGGTTTTTCTCCTATAAGGGTTTCCCAGAGATAATATCTTGTTTCTTGTGTTTGTGTGTGTTATTATTTTGTCGTTCTCTAATTTTCTGTATAATTTCTATTCACATGCATGCACTAATTACAACTAAATCCACAAATCTTAAAGTTTTATAAGCTATAAAAGTGTAGAATTTTTGAAGTTTTAATATAATATTATTAGATATGTTGTGATGAGCTGTCCAATGGAATATCCACAATAGTTCAAATATCACTATAGGTTGTCATCAAGGCCAAAGAAGGAGCATGTTGGCTTCGTGGTGTTGTCATTGATGTCAACCTAGGAAGTTTACCTAAGGAGTTAACTATGGAGTCAATTGTGTTGGAATTGATGTCAACAAGCTTGAAGGATTTGTCATGATGAGAAAAGGATTTATTACATGTATTGGAGGAATTTTTAATGCTTTTAGAGGCTTTATAGGTTCTGGAAATGCTTAAAGAGGAAGATGAATAGGTTCTTGAAGCGTTGGTGTAGTTTGACAAAGGTTTTGGTAGAGAATCAAAGTAACATAGCTGAATAAGTAGACAACCTATGTTTTAACACACCTGAGAGTGAATTTTACCTATGTTATAATGTAGTTTCCTAGAATAAGAGGTGCATTATAGATTGTAGGTGTATTTGTTGAATTGTATGCACACTTAGGTTAATTTGAAGGTAATTTTTAATGGTATTTGCACATTATATTTGGTCAAATAGTTCATGGAAGGTTGCTCCACACTCTAGAAGGTGATCAAGTCAAAGATAATGAGGATTAGTGCGTTATAATGATTTAATATTTCTTCAATTATAAAATTACATAGTATGCAATTGAAGGTGCTAGACAAACAGAGACTGTGAGATGCTATATTATTGTAGAGATACAGTGCAAAACATAACTCGGATTTGGAGCATTTGTCAGAGGATGATGGAGTTGTAGCGTATATATATATGTATAACATGATTGTGTTGCATATTGTATTGATGCTAGTTGTTGTTGATATGGAGAACAAAGTATTGTTGTAGCTATTGAAGTTGCAGATCAGAGATCGTATTGTTGATATTTTTGTGTTGCAGGGGTTTTATTGGAGAGTTTAATGTTGTAACTTTTATCTATTGTCATGCATAATGAGATCAATGTATGCTATAGCAGTTTAGTGTTAGTGATGGCTAAGTATAATGTTGAGTTTTCTATTGTATGTTGCTATTGTGTTATTGGGTTTGATGACCAAATTGACAGTATGATTTGATTGTATTACATAGAGAAAGTGGTTGTCTTACTGCAAATTGTATTCAATTGTAGCAGCATAGAGGTAATTGTGACTCAAGTATGAAAATAGATGAAATGTGGCTCACAAGTGTGTATATGTAGAGATCATGAATCCAATATGAAACATTATGAAATTAGGTCCAAAAGAGGATCTTGATGGTTAGGGCCTTCAATGAGGCAAGTAGTGGCTTGTTTTGATAGGGTGTAGCGACATCATTTAGGTAGAGGCCTAAGAACTTGGGAGTGGTGGCTTCCATCCAATGGTGGATGGATG